>JAUZND010002145.1:0-13045 GCA_034780555.1 Coelogynopora nodosa
TTTTACTATATTCCAGTTTACTAGTTTTAAAAGTAATTTGACTAATATAATTAATATTTAAAACTTTTAGAAAAATAGCGGGTTAATTCACTAGTTTATGTAATAAAATAAAATGTTGAAGATATATTACCCTATATGTTGAGAATCATATTTAAAATAGAGTATTTTGGACACGGCTAATTTATAGATATATATTATGTAGTATGCATATACCATTATGATTCAAATTTAATATATTTTGTCATAATATATTAAAAAACAGTCATATTATTGTATATAATGAAATGATATCAAGTGAAGTATGAAAACTATTACTTTTAAAAGTGTATTTAATTGATATTAAATAACCCACCCACATGCGACGAGGATATTTGTATAATAATTCATATAACATAATCATTATTAATCAATCAAAATGACAAATAAACAAAGGTGACGCTGATAAAATGTATGATCTTAGAACTTGTTTAATTTTAATGATTGGACTTTTCTAACCTTTTTATATATTCATTGCAATATTTCCTATTATAATTTTTTATTAATAAGTAGGCTACCATAAGTTTCGTTAGCAAATGAGTAGATCATAAATAAATGAGTACCAACATAATCTATACTATAATATCGGTTAGAAAATTAATTTTAATCTAATTATGCAACCTGAGTTGTAGAATTATAATTAATGTACCGATCAAACTGAAATGTTCATAAAATATATACTTTATTATATATTATGCAATAATTATTAAATTAGTTATTTAATAATTTATTTATAGTATACATTATAAGTTCTATTTTTTCACATTTAATTACGCATGAAAAGTATAAATGTTTATCTTCACTTTGTATACGCATCAGTCAGATTGTTTATTTGTAAATGCTATTGAATTCGACGCCTACTTCTACGTATATTACGCTGTTTATTTGGTAACTTTTTCTTGCTCCGCCGCTAATAGGCTTTGATTTGGTATTGGTTCAAGTGGCCAAAAGTAATGTCTTATAAATAATTTATTGCAATCACTGAGCTATTTAGAGGTCATGATATTTTTATAATATGTTGCTAAATGAGTGTCTTATCGTATATGTATATTTTTATATAAATATAGTATACTATTATCCGATTCCATGACACGCATAATACAACTTTACACAAATGGTTGTTGACATTTTTGTTTTAAATCATAAATAATTTTAATTATCTCGATTTTTCTTCGTGTTTTGTTTTCGGTTGTGTAATCCACACTTTTTATTTTCAATCTCATTTCTATCGTATCAATTATGTCTACAGTTTTTAATATTTTATATAATAATGTTGGCGTCCTTGTCTTGTTGAAAGAAGGGGACACTCTTGAACAGTTCATATATAGTTTTTTTATGTTATTATTTTTTATCATATTTTTATGAAGTATGTATATTGTACTAATTTCACCATATTGTTTATTTTTGAATAACTCTTGCAAAATAGTAGGGTGTTAGAAAAGGTGATACTCATATTTAATTGTTAAATGTGATAAATGTTATAGTAACAAATAAGGTATTAATAAATTGAGAATTGACAGAATTAGTCATTACATATTTTTTTTAATATTATATTTTTGATTTATTTTAAACATATTTTTATGAAGTATATATATTGTGTACTAATTTCACCATATTGTTTATTTTTGAATAACTCTTGCAAAATAGTATGGTGTTAAAAAAGGTAATACTCATATTTAAGTGTTACATTGGATAAATGTTAATAACAAATAAGTAACAAATAAGGTATCAATCAATTGAGAGACACAATTAGTAATTACATATTTTATGACAAACTGTGACGTCTCAGTTATAATGCCAATGTATGCCCATTTATATTCATTTATATAAATTATATAAAGACTTATGTTCATTGAAAACAATATATTAGTTGACATGCTAACCATGCTTGAATTCATAAAAAATATATACCAAGGCAAATGATAGATATAATGTTTTACTTTTTTTAAGATAATTTAAAAGACCCATGGCCATGATATGATAACATATTTTTTAATGTAATAATATACATGGCAAATATTGTTTTCTATTAAATTAAACAAAAAAAGAGAAATTTTGTTTTGTCTTTAATATAAAATCATTCATTTTAGTATCATTTATTTTTTCAAATTGTCAACATTTTCTCATCATTGTCAATATTCCTACATAAATGGCCATGGTATAAGGAAAATAACCACATGATATCTATACTATAGTATAAAATATATATATTAATAGTTTTATAATCTGCTTATTTTAAATGCAGTGGCTATATATTTAACTGGTACTGGCATTATAGACAAATAGTTCAACTGGTTTTTTTCTCTAAAAATTCCTAAGGCTGTTTTTGTTAGGAATGAAGATGTTTCATAAAATGAAAAGTCAAAATTATTCCAAATGACTATTAAAGTCTGTACCAAAAGTTATACTTTCCGATGAAATTGGTGTGAATTAATTAAACAAATAATAGGCTGCCAGTGTTACGATAAGTTTTCATATCGGACGAGAATTACGTCACTTTAATACTAAACTTTAATACTAAACATAATTCAATATAAGGTTACGTTTAACAACAATAATAATAATAACAATAATAGTCTTACAATAAATCATTATATGAGTAAGTAAAATAAAGCTATTTGGTTGACCCGTAAATACTGTTAATAAATTAATTAAGAGAATTTGCTACCGATTACAGAATACTTCGTGCTTCCCTACACATCATCTGTACATTCCTACAATCAGAAGTATAAACCATATAAAGGCCAACCCGGCCCACTAACTCTAGACTACTGAATCATAAAGTAACTAAACAATCAGTTAGGCTTACTGTTTGAAGAGGCGGCATAGGCGAGAATCGTATCAATCAGCTCTATGGCAGCGGTCTTGGTAGCGAAGGATAGTCCCGCCCTCCCTAACAGATCGAATATATAACTGAAACCAAAATAGGATAATGAAATTGGGCTTTTAGTAAAGGATATTAAAATCAATAAAATATATAGTGGGATCGATAACTCACTCGCCAGGCTTCGTAAAACCATCATTTGGAACCTCGAGGGCGTCAAGTATCTCTTCTAATTCAATGAGTTGACCTTCAAAATTAATATAAATATATTCTTAAGAAAATTATCTATTTGTAGTATTTATATTTAAATATAATAAATATTTCTAAGTATCCTATTTAATGGTAATATGTATTTAATAAGTACATAGATTTAATGAAGTGTAACATTCAAACTTTAAATTAATAAATAATGTTTTTGATAACACCAATTTCGTTTTCTACGAGCAGAATTGACCAAAATTTAAAGAAATTACGTCATTCATCAGAAACAACTATGGCAAGACCTATAGGCTAGTAGTGGTTCACACAAATTTTTAGAATATATTTCAAATGACAATTGTATATTTAGTGGGGGTGATTAGATGATTTACATTAAATGTAAAAGTTTGTTGTGCCAAAAAGTCACCATTTTTTTTCCATCATATTAAATTATGACCAATATATTGTACTCATTGTGCAATTATACTGATAATGATACATAACCCATATATGACACATAAAATAGTGCTTACATGTTGAGTTACAGGAAATTTTACTTTCAAATAGCGACCATATGAACGATCAAATATACATAAAATTAGTAGTTTAATTTACAGTATTTTGTTCATTATCATTTTTAAGAATTATGAAAACTTTAATAAAACATATTAATGAAAAACTTACCTTTCAATTGCAGAACTGCATTAAGATTCAAATTCACAGCTGAAATATGTATAAAACATAGTACACAGTTTAGCTAGGTAAGAAAGATTCTATTTTATATGAATACTTTTAATAAATGTTTTACATCAGCCGCTAGAAACCATTCAATATTTTTCAGAAGATGTGTTTTATTTACAATCGTGCATTAATTAAATTTTTGTATTATTGACTTTTTTAGTAAACATATTTATTATTATATAACAATGTGTATGTGCATACAAGTTACACAGACTGAAATATCTCTTCAAATTTGAAACAATTATTTTTTCGCGCTTATGATAGTAAATAAAATATTTAACCCACATTTTATTTTCGAGATATTCACGAGTATTTATTCGTGCCAATTTCAACAACCCATTTATCAAGCCACAATATCAGCCTTGTACCTAGGCAAGTTGTTATTAGGCAGTGAATAATAAAAACATTCAATGACACCCATTCTTTTTAGATAATAATTATATATAAACATATTCAAGAAATTATGAGAAAATTTTGATCAAATTAATATGATTGATAATAATAATAATAGTAACTAGCAGTAACAAACTAAACAGGAAAGCCAATAAAAAAAATTAAGTAAAATGTTTGTGGCTTTATCAGTAGCATAGCCGTGTATAGACAGGACTTAACCTATAATGTCTAGAGTGATAACATGCTTACTTATCCATTACAACAATGCATTGTAAAATTAAAGGACTAATAAATTAATAGTATGGATCAAAATCGATGGCAACAACTATTTTATACCAAACATCAAGAGATTTATTAAATAAATCGGTATTGAGTCATATTTGTGTACCTTCTCCTCCATCCGCCAAGCTCTCATCCAAAAGAGATCGGTCAAAGCCCGTCTGAGAATCCTCCATCATGGTGGCATGAAGTTGCTCGCCAAGACATCGTAGCTCTTCAATTGCTCCGGCCAGACATGTTGAATTGAATTCGACAGAAGCTGAGTCTTCACAAACTTGTTCCTTAGAATAGGTACATATGAGCTTAACATATAAGCTTGTTACGTTACAAGGTACATAAAGCTTGATTTTGCAGAAATCTTGTTTTATACAACTAGTGGATTAAATAATTATTGATTTGTCAATTATATTATTAAATTACCGAAAAAAAATATTATAGTCGCCTAACCACAACGAAATAATTTTTCCAGACATTTAAAAATAAGTAAATAACATTAAATTTGACATATTTCATCATTTGAATCTTAATATAAAATTGATTTACTACATTACATTCTGATCAACTTACTATATGCAATATTTATTATGTGTACTACACTGTAAACGATAATGCCTTCATTTATAAATAAATTTAAATCAACTAAAAATACAATTTAAAAAATAATTTAATACAAAAAATAATCAAATTAATCAAATAATTACTCAAGCAATTTAATAAAATATTACATAAATTTGAAGTAAATCAGTAGAATTGGGTTCAACAATAAATAGGATTTTTACAATATAAAACCTATACGGTAAAACATTATTACAAATATTATGATTAAATATCCATAATAATAATAAGAGTGTTTAATATCTTCCATTTTAAAAACAACGTAATACTTTTAAACAACTGATACAACACTTTCCAATTTAAATAATCAGTTAAGTTTAACATTAAAGTAATCATTCAGCTTTAAAATTAAATGCTTTTCAAATGGATTCAAATAAAAGTTGACTTACAATATTATGCGCTTCGTCAAATATTAAAACGGCATTATCCAGTTCAATATTATAAAGGCGTCGAATCTTGACAAAAAATCAATGCAATTAATGTTAGTCAATAATTATTAACGACAACAACCTGTATTTACCATGAAATCACCTTGGCATCCAGAAGATAGTTGTATGGCATGAATATGATGTCAGCATCCGTTTTTAATTCTCTCGACATGTAGTATGGACAACATCTTAAAATGTAATATTTTAATTGAAACAGTAGATACAGTTGGATAATTATACAAAAAATATTAAATGTATTGCTAATTTCATAGGCAACAAATAAACGGATTAAATATATACCTTACCTTATTTTAAACTTTAATATGTATCGTAGGCCTAGGCCTAGCTATATTTCATAGTCATTTCAGATTAATGTCAAGCCAACAGATCTAACTAAAATTTAATTTTTTGTCTGAATTTTACATTATTATTTATAAATAGTTAAAAGTTTAAAGTTATAATTGAAATAATTATGATGTAATCAACATTTTGCATAATATTTTAATATCTTTATGTTTAAAACATGTGGTAGGCTACATATTTTGATAAGTCTATGTGGTGTTTACTCATACTCCTTCAAATATTACTTATTTGGTATTCTTTGGTGACATCTAGCTTTTGCCTTACAAAACTGTGAAGCCATGATCATCGCCGAGGCTCTTCTAATTCACTGATAGGCTATATGCAAATTCTAACTTTAGGTAGGGGAACAAGTTTCATGACAGAATAAAACTCTGTATCACCTTTGTAACACTTTTTATATCGACAAGACATCAACAGCGGCATACAATCTTTACTGTGATGGCAAAGTTAAAAGGGAAATTAAATTCATTAAACAATTACAAAGAACAGCGGAAATACAACTTCCTAGCATTCTGTGGAATGTTACCGTCATCGCCTCCTTGTACAAATTTTAACGAATCTTCAAGAATCACACTCTTATCTCCTCTGGCACGGTCGCGAAATGAGATTCCCTATCGATCTTAACATTTGGCTTTGAGCACCAACAATTGAGCAACAACTCCAACCTTTTACCTGGCACGTGGATAAACATCAAAACGGAAATACTAAGAACGACACTTGAGCAGGAATTTATTCTCTCGCAATTGGTGACATCGTAGTGCTTTTACGTAAAGCTAAGATTTAATCATCGTCTCTGTTGTTTACTGGATCAGATTACTGGTATACATTCGTGAACGATAAACAAATCCAGTTCCATTATGACCATACAGCCATAGCCTACATATTACTAAGTATGTCATACATTCGTTAACGAAACAAATCAAATAGTTTAAGATTAAAATTATTTCTTAAGTAGGATAAATTGGAATATATCTTCCTATATTTCGTAATAAATAAACACAGTTCACTGATTACATTAATATTTTGTTCATAATAAGATATTCAAAATTACTAAAAATTGTATATATCATATTTCATAGGTAACATTTGTTGTGTAATTTACAGTTTGATATGATGAACAATAATAAAAAATACTAATTATATGTACCTCCTTTCCTTTCCCATTTGAACTAGGTCCTCAATATCGATAATACTAGACTGAGATTCTGGCTTTATTTTTAACGTGTCCCGCTGTTCTAAAAAAGAAAATGTATAATAACACTACAAATTTAGAAATTAAATATTAAAATTTGAAGAATTATTTTTGCAAAACTTATACTGATATGCATTTTATTATGATTATATAGCATACAGTAAATAAAGCGATGTTTTCCGCGTTATAGGTTAATAACAAGAAAAACATTTAGAATGAGTATTTCTTTAGAATATAGGGTAGTTTAAAATGTATACGAAAACGTACCATTTTAATGTAATTAATATAAACAACACTCTTTCACAATGGTGATTTTCAGCTTTTTTGGTAGGCGGTCGAGGCAAGTAAAATAGAGACAAGTTAAATTAAAAACTGGAAAGAAAACATTATATTTCATTTCTGAGACCAGATAAAAAATTTAAGCACGGGTCCTGTTCCGCCAACTGGTAAAAAACAAAAAAGTGAGAAGATAGTTCTATATCTTCTAACGAAGACCAGTAGTACAGGAGTAGTGGATTCGGCGCACTCTCTTGACTTTTTAACCATTGACCTTGACCTTTGATTATAGGTAGAGCGTATTCTGCAACACATTGTTGTTTTGATATTTTATCTTTGACTATTATTGACCACTATTGAACATCTTAACACCTAAATTATATATAATATGCCGGATGTGGTTTCGGCGATTCTATATAATATGCAGGTAGCAGAGTATATTAGACTTTAAAGTAAATTTTCTTATTATAATAATCATAGGGTTTTGATGCATCTGTATTTGTACCAAAGTCATTCACGGTAAGCATTATGCGAAATGTGCGGGTTACAAACATGATATTAATATGTATATATTTCATTATATAAATGATGTAAAGAAATTATAGTAGTTATTTGGCACAGTAGACATCCATGCACTAATATATATTTTCACATCAAGGTGATTCTTGTGTAATTATATCATGCTGATTTGTTGCTTAGAATAATCATTATAGGCTTCAATAATTGACTCTGAATGCACAATTCAAAACAAATTTATAAAGTCTTTACTATTTAATTATAACATGATTATTTATATAGCTTCCCCGCACCCCTTTTTTTAGCCTATAACCTTTGATTTTGACAACTTATGACAATAAAACTTGGTATGATGAATCCCAAACATAAGATCAATATTTTTTATAATACTTACCATTTTTTGTAAGTAGTTTATAACCTTAAAATTTTTAATTAGTGTCTAATTACATTATAATCTTATAAATTATTTATAAATGGTTGTTTTTATACCGTTTTTTAAAAAATTAACGAAAAAATTACGTCAGGTATACATGCGTAAGTATGTCATACTGGTTAGTTGCTGAGAGTTCCGATAATTGACTTTGAATGCACAATCCATAATACAATGTTAACCATGGTGATATTTAATGACAACATTTCGACATTCGCTATATAGATAGTGCTTACAATATTACATATATGGTCTACTGCATAGTAAAATATTTGTTACTATGTATTAATTTTCAAGTGGTAGATTTATAAAGTGCCAGCTTTTTTTATTTTTACTATTGCATTATAACATGATTATATATAAAACCATATACTATGTATACTGATGTAAGATGCTAGTATATATCTCTCTTTTTTGTACCAAAGCCATACACCGCAAACCTTGCGACAATTGCGCGGGCTACAGACATGATAGCAATATGTATATATTCCATTTTATAAAATATTATTATACCTATCATATGATGTAAAGGTTTTCTAATAATTATTTGACGGTAGACATTTATTCAGATAAAAATATGATGATTCTTGTGTAATTATAATCATGCTGGTAGTGTGTGAAATAGCGACATCAATAATTGATTCTGAATGCACAATTCATAACTATTTCAATGTTGACTACACTAAAATTTAATTACACAATTTCGGGATTCCCAGAAGTAACCACACAACATTTCTATAACCCTGTAGTTTTATTCCAGATAATATACAGATAGTGCTTACATAATATGGTCTACTGCGTAGCAAGATATTTGTTACTTCGCATTAAGTTTAGGAGATAAATTGATAAAGTGCCAGTCTCTCTTCTTTAATATTGAATTATAAACCTATAATATTCTGAGTATACAGATGTAAGATACTCGTATATCTCTCTCTTTGTATCACTCTTATTACATATATGCATTATAACGAATGCAAATTATATATTAATCGTAATATAGCAAGTGTTTGTATATTTTTTGACAGGATGTCGTACTAGATTAGTCATATGGAGCAAGTTACGGATCATTGAAATCAATAGAAAACACACACAGTATCAGCATAGCGCGATATATGTATATTTCTTCGAAATGAGCTTAGGAGCATATTGTTATACGTATGACCTTTTACTATTATTGACTACCATCGAGTATCGTAGCACATTCTATATAATATGCCGGTAGCAGTTACATCATTAATTAGACATTAAAATATATTTTCATATTATTAGAATTACATGGTTTTGATGAAGCTATCCATTGCACAAAAGCCATACACGACAAGCATTGGACCAAATTCTGATTAAGTAAGAGAGCTAAATAACAACAACGCCTTCTAGTTCAATGTACTAAATATGTTATCATGCATTATGATATTATTTCTAATAACAAGTTTATTTATTTGTAGCAATATGCCCGATGCTCAAGTTTTGGTGAGCATTTCTAACAATATACTAATAACATACATATAGATAGGGGGGCTATATTATATGGCTCATTAGCAATAATACGGAGTTCACAATCATTTCGGAAACACTGACGACACTCTTTAAAAATATTATTTGATGACAATTTCAAAGTTAAAGTATGACTAGAGAAAACGGCATAATAAATATAGATATTAATATTATGTAAATATAGGGAAAATTGATGAACAACGAAGAATATAGTTGAATTAAACAGCCTACGTTGAATTGAGTAATATTATATCGCTCAGTCATTAACTTCTTAAAACTGTCAGGTTATACATTCACCAGAAACGAGGGAGCAATTTGAATCTAATTATAAGCAATCTGCTATTGAACAATTTTATAGTCATTTATTAAAAACAAAACAGGCACATTCCACTAATACAAAGGCGCCTAATGCGTTATATAGATAAGCCGTAGCAGATATAATAATATGTAATATCAAGATTATTTAGTAAATAAATACAATCAGTTATATGGTTTCAGTTACTTATATATAAATTAATATGTAAAAAATTTAATATTCTTCATTGTTGTATATATCAATGTTCCTATATCTACATAATATTGATATCTATATTTATTATGCCGTTTTCTCTAGTTATACTTTTTACTTTGAAATTGTCATCAAATAATATTTTTAAAAGTGGGGAGGCGCCCTAGCCCGCATAATTGCACATATTATTAACTATACGATATAGATTGTTATATACATTGTATAACATATTATAATTTTTAAGATTAATTTATTATAAAAATATTTAATTGGTGAGTATATAATTAAAATATAATTACATTAAATTATTGATCATATTATTTTAAAATATAACATGCATAGCATATAGTATATACATATAATTTATACAATTTCAGTAACATATTATAACAGTATGTTGGTGGGTATTACGCATGTCGGGTGGTTACTTCTGGGAATAACGTATTCGTGCATACACATAGTAAACATTTGCATAGTTACAAATTGTTCATTCAAAGTCCATTATTGTAACATATTTTTTTCGTACACTTTTCTCGCAAACAAACCAGCTAGCATTATATTATTATACATATAATTACACAAGAATCCCCATGTGTCCACCATTCATCATATAAATTAAATGCATTGATAATTACTAATAGAACACCATTATTACGACATAAAGTCAACATACTCTTAAGGAGACATCAAAGCACTACCATCTCTACTTTGGAATTAAAAGATTTTCAATTTATTTATTGCTATATAGTTTGGTTTTTTAA
Organism: Coelogynopora nodosa; assembly: GCA_034780555.1. Classification (NCBI taxonomy): domain Eukaryota; kingdom Metazoa; phylum Platyhelminthes; order Proseriata; family Coelogynoporidae; genus Coelogynopora; species Coelogynopora nodosa. The sequence goes on from JAUZND010002145.1 coordinate 11,055, forward strand.
ATTACAGAATGGAATTATTTTATCAAACTGTATGGTAATAACTACGTGTTTTTAGTTTAAGGAAATGGTTTATTAAAAATATAGCATTATAACGTTTTAATTTTATTTATATCGTAATCATACATTTTAACGCTTCAACGTATTTTTCTGATCGATTCCTAATTATCTAATCTTTAGTTATTTGAAATGCCAAAATAAAAAACGAAATTAATAAAATATTAGCAAAATTGTTATTTAAAAGTTGGACATTAATTTAACGTATGATTTTAATTTGATATCGACGAGAAAGTGTACAAGATTATTCGCTGTTCTTGATAAATAGTTTTGTTAATTATTTTAATAATTATTTATTTGATGATAGCCTTTATTCTTAATTATCAATTCTCGATATGCTTATATATTTACTGAATATTTTAGGGGAAAACGACAATCAGAGGTTCAAGGCAACGCGAAGACAATTAATGAATAAGTGTATTGCTTGATACTAAACTTTTTATAAACGATAATGTTATATGAAATAATGTTATATTAAGAGCGTAGCAATTTTTAAAAGTGTCTTCAAATTATTTCAAAAGTTTAGTTATAAGGATAATTATTGCATTATAATCTTACCTTTTCAGTGCAGTATATTTTTAATGTAATAAATAGCGTTGTGTCTTTGTGTGCGTATTTCGCGATATCTATTATTATACTATTGAAATTCAAAATTTTCAAATCGGAATTCTGAGAATCTGTTATTCTGAGCAATCTGTTATTTTTTAATCTATTATTTAATCTAATTTTTTAATCATTTTAATAAATTTTTCCTTTATTTGTTGTTGATTATATATTATTGTTAATTCTGTTAAAATTAATTATTAAAAAGATAAATTCATATAACTTACTAATTCCAACCAATGTGACTCACATTAATGTGTTGTCAAGGTTTTAGTAACATTATGTATCATTTTTTTTTAAATCTGAAGTAATAATAGACGTTTCCAATGGACCCATGAGGTAGTCATAATTCCCATCGTTTTTTTAAAGTGTGGTTTCGCCAAACAATGTGCTCAGCCCTAGTCCACCATACCAAAACAGTGAATTCAAAATTGATTAGAGTCACTAAGCTGAACAATATCATGATTCATAACCGATTTCATGATGAACACAGAAATCTTCGTCATCTTTCACTACCAAATGATAATCCCAAAGCCGATATCTATTGCCGGTAAGTCTCCGACAATATATTCGTGGATAAACTGGCCATGTGTGTCATATATTTAATGTTTTGTATACTCGATCGGTAGACAATGCCGTCGAAGCATGAATATATCATCGGGTGATGAAGTTAGACAATTTATTTGTCGCGATATTTTATTATCTCGAACCGAACTGTTTTAAAAAAAATTCGTGGTTCATTATTTAGCTTTTCATCTGTCCTTCTTATGACTTCCCAACCAACAGCTTCAATTGAAATATCCTTCAATCTTCTAGAGTTGTATTTTGTCTCAATCTTATCATAAACTTCATCCCACTCATTAAGCATTGCTGCAATATATGTCAGAGAAATGATTAGCATATAGAACATACATAATAACATTTTATAGAAAAGTTAAACAAAATATAAATGGTATGATACAACAATAACAAATAGAATGTTAGTGAAACCCAATTGTGCATCAATAAGATATTGTAAAAGCAGTTTATTATGCTGTAAAACTAGTTTGAATTTATCACGCAATATTGTTTTAGGTACAAAATTCTATTTACAGATTCACTAACATATTACTATTTTATTTTGATTTATATACAGAGATTATCATAAATGATATTTATATATAATTACATTAATTATTACAAATAAACACCAAGTGATATAATATTACTCAATTCAACGTAGGCCCTTTAATTCAAATACATTCTTCATTCTTGTATATATCTATATTTATTATGCCGTTTTCTCTAGTTATACTTTTTACTTTGAAATTGTCATCAAATAATATTTTTAAAAG
>JAUZND010002146.1:0-13045 GCA_034780555.1 Coelogynopora nodosa
TAATGCTACCATTGTCTTTATTATCTGAATGAACTACTATAATGCTACCATTGTCTTTATTATCTGAATGAACTACTGTAATGCTACCATTGTCTTTATTATCTGAATGAACTCCTATAATGCTACCATTGTCTTTATTATCTGAATGGTATACAGGAAGTAGGGGGGGGTATGGTCTATTTTTAGACATGACTCACAAATCTATTTATAACTGCGGTCGAATCCACTCTTCCTATACTACTAACATAATATAATTGCATAAATTATTTAAAACATATAAAATGTAATAATTTGTTCATAATATTAATATGTTTGGTGTCATTATTTTTTATATATTTTTATATTATTTAATATATTTATTTTATTTTTTGTTCTAAATTTTTAAAGAGGAGGTAAACCATAACCTAATCTCTGCTGTAATTTTAAGGTTTTGTGCGCTTTAATTAAGGTGCTAATATGATACTATAAATTGTAATTTGTGTTATTAATTTTAATATTATAATGTTTTTCTTAATTTTATCATATTTTGTAATCTGTTATACACCCATGCAATTTTTGTGGTGTTAATAATGTCAATTATATCAGTTGTATTTACTATATGGAAATATTATTTCGGAATGTAGTATTTTGTAGGATGCAATTATAAATGCAGCTGGATTTTTATACATTAACATCACAAAAAAGCTTCGAATTTCAGTAAAAAATAGTATCAAACGTACCAGATAGACCCCGAAAGCAAAATAGAAGTGGGAAGAATATAGAAAAATACAAAAAGAAGTGACATCAACAACTAAAGAAAGTAATTTTAGTGATGAAGATATTAATCAATGTATTTAAATGTAAAATTATATTAAAATGATGTATTGATATTTCATTTTCTGAATAAGCTTTTTCTAATGCCAATTTCAAACTGCAAAAGCACAGTCTTCATTGTAAATGGGGATTTCAAGAAAACAATGTCTTAAAGAATATGTAGATATAAAAAATGGTTTGGTCAGTCTTAATAGTTTGTTGTTACTATCTTTACGTTTTATTAATCACTTTCTTATACCCTTTTTGCTGCTAAACATTTTGCAATGTGTTTTTATAAATAATTGACATATTTATTAAGTTTACTACAAAGATTTCACAATTTAGCTAGTATAGTTACATATTGTTTTTACAATAATCTATATCATTATATACCTATATAATTTATATATATATATAGACATTTTGTGAAAAGACTTTCTTTATGGTTTTCTGTGTTTTACATCTTCTTATATTTTATATAAACTTCTTGTGTTTTATATTTTACAACTTCAAATTTGAACAGTTTAAGCATATAACTAAATCACTTATTAATAATTAATCTGACTGTATCTATATGATAAATTAAATACAGTTTTTTTTAATAATAATGTTATCGGCTTACTCTCTTTATTTATCTTTGCAGTCTGCATGAAATATGTTGTTTGTTACAAGACAGTTATATAGATATACATAATATGAATTTTAGCAAGTCGTAACAGTTTATATCCTTTTCCAAATATCTGCAATATTTGAAATGTTATTAACTAAATTATTTGTTGCCATATATTAGTTATGTTAAAATTTCATTGATTCTTTATTTTAGCCTATTTAAAATATTATTGCAATTTATCATATTTCAGCATTTTGAAGTTAGTTTTGTGATAAACGTCATCGTTGCATTATTATTTATAGCTGGAGCTTCTCACTTTCGCTGGAATCGTGTATCAACCAATATTTTCGCCACTGCGCATGAGTCGGATGTGCGTCTTTGGGATATTAGGGTAGGTTTTCAGTTTAGTAACATTCGTTCCATTTCTGTAAAATATCAACTAAGCAACTGTTTCTTAATAACATTGTGAGCAGGTGATTTTTTAATCATTTTGTTATTTTGCATATAATTATGATAATTATGATAACATAAAATGTTCATAGCTAATATTAGCAGTCTATCTGGTTATTCAAAAAAGTAAATTTTCTTTGTAATTAGTTTTGTGTATTTTAATTCTTTTTTACAGAAAGGAAATATGCCTAGTCACTATATCGCAGCTCATGTATCTAAAGTCTGGGATATTGATTGGCGGCCTGACAAAGAAAATGAGCTGGTTACTTGTAGTGAAGACTGCAAAGTTAAGGTAGGGGTGACCTTATAACTCAATGGATGATGATTAATTGATTATATTAATCGTTCTGTATTCTAATTAAGTTATAATTATAATATCCTATTATTTTATTTATGCATGTATTTTTTAAATTAAATTGGACATGGCACAGTACTAATTCGAAAAATTAATTTTTTATCGTTTTGTTTTAGTTGTTTAATTGATTCTAGTCGTGATTTTAGTGAGATTATACTTTATAATATTTCTGTCATTAATAAATTGATATAGATTATATAATTTAATTATTTGAAATAATTTTTTAATTAAAAATTATAACATACAACCTTAACATTTTTTCTTTGCCTGTAAGTTATTTTTAAATAAGAGTTTACCCTTTTAAATTATTTATGTTATGTATAAATAACGTATTACTTATCTGATAACAAGTATTTACCGACAATATGTTTGTATACAAATTGTAGAATTCTCCATGCGACGTTTTCTACAAGTTTCTAATACAATATTTTAAGAATGTGTACATTTGAATTATGGTAAATTTTAATTTGAGATTAATGTTGTGGTGCTTGTTACCTATGTATGTATGTTTTAATAGTATCTATGTATTTCACAATCAATTACATATTTTATTATCGTTCTTAATCATTATATCCAGTATTACTAAATACAATAACCCATATAATGTCAATTGGTTGTACTTTATCTCCAAACTAACTTACTTTGATTTTTTGAGCAACTGCTAACTGAAATATACTTCATTTGTTTCACGGACGATAAACTTGCATCGCCTATTTTCGATACATTTTATACTGTTCTACATTTATGTTCCTTAAATAAATCTTTAATTTTTATCCCTTTAAATAGGTGTGGAACACGATGGATACGAAACACCCCACCAAGGAGTACAACACGGTCAACATTCCGTTCATGAGGGCCCGCTACACAGTAATACTATCTTATTAACTCTTGTTTGTTGATTATAGTATCTCTGTATGCATATTACTTATCTAACTGTGTAGTGAGGACAGGATCTATAATGCACTCGCTACCTACTACAAGAGTGATAACGATGACATGTTTATCGTATAAGTATTTGTTATATGTCTTTAATTAAATTAATTAAATTATATTCTTAATATATTTTTTATTAGACTAATGTATTGATTATTGTTGAAACCGAAACTGAGATATAACATGGCATTTGTCGTCAGTTCTGACACCAGTGTAATCGACCTTCCATCCACTTGCCCTCCTTGTAGCCGTTCGGCCTCGGACTGGTCACCATGCCAACCCAATACCGGCGTCAGGAGACCACTCTTGTACTGTGGAGTATCGAACACCGCCTGTCACCAGTGACAAGCTTCCAGGGCCATCAGGATGTTGTGCTAGGATTCGACTGGCGTGTGTCTTCTGACACTGGTGAGGATTCTTTGCTTTCTCATCATAGTAATTGATAGAAATTATGTGTTTTTCAATTCAACAATATTATTTTAGGCCCTTAACTATATTTCTAACAAAAAGTATGTAGTTTGTGAAATGTCAATATTAAAGATACTATTTAAGTTAGAAGCTAGTTAAATAGGGCTCGAAGGAGTTTTGGAATTATTAAATAAAATTTAGAGTCTTGGAGAAATCCTCGAAAATGTTGAAAAAATAATTCAAGTCACATTACAAAAATTGCCTTTGTTTTTATTTTTTAAACTTATCTTTTATTTTTGTTTCTTGATGTCTTATTATTTGTTATACTGATAATGTTGAGTACAATTACCTATTTTAATACTATGATAGATAATTATTAAATGTCTTGAAAATGCATATGAATGTTTTTTAAATGTTTTGAAATGTTTAATTACATCCCTTCGAACCGTAGTCCATTTTTTGTTTTCGACCATCTGAAATTAAATATTCGTAAGAATAAGAATTAATAACATCTGTTTATTTTGACTCTGAAAAAATTATAAATATCTTAAATTGTTACTGTTTTATATTATGAATAACATTTTAAATAAACTGTTGAAATATAGGAAAATGTTCAATGAAAGATTGCAAAAACTCTACATAGATGATGTAAAAACTGTAAAAAATTTTTGTACAACATCTAATATTAATGAGTACATTATGAATTTTTTAAATTTACAGCAAACTTCAGTAACTGTTATGACGGAATATAGTGTTATTGATATTTAGAAATACATGTCACTGACCTGTTTATTGTAGTTAATATCGTTTACAAAGTCTAAAGGTGGTTTGTATTATTATAATTGATATTCAAGAGACAAACAGCAATCAATATCTGTCCACATATTGTGAATCTGGCTATGGTATTTTTAAAATCGATTCAATCAAAAATGAATCGGGCAAGATTTATTATTATATAGTCTGTCTTCTAAATAAAACTGCATTATGTGTGTAATTATTAACATTTAAGATATTATTTGTAAATAACGAATTACTTTTCGTAAAATGTAGTTGGCTACATAAAGTGTCATATTATTTTCATTCAGACTACCTTATTTAAGGTTATTTATTTGGTAAAAGTTTGTTCATCACCTAGACTTTTTATGTTCGCGTACAGAACTACAAAACTATTAAAAGATTTAACTGATATATTCCTTTTAATACCTTAATTATAACATGTTCTGAAGGTCGGAACAATGATGACGTCATTATTATTCTAATCTTTTTGGATACCTTTTTCTGTAAATTCGGAAACCATATTATATTCATGAATTACGTTGTTAATTTGTTAATTTGAATTAAAATGTATTTCTACAATTAATTATTGTTACATTACTGTCATAATATAGATTCCATGTATTTATTTTATACATTTATTTCTACAATTAATTATTGTTACATTACTTTCTTACTTTCTTACATTAACTCTCTGTAAAGTTAATTTGAAAAATGAAAATAAAACTAATTAAAAGTAATAATTATAGATAAATAAAGTATACGTTTTGGCTTAATTCTTCATCATGAGAAAAAGCATAACATTACAATGGCAATTTTTACAGCAATCGCAATTTCAATCAGCTGTATTTCTAAAAAAGAAAAGATATACTCGAAATTTACCGAAAAATAATACCAAAATTTAATAAATATAATTATTAATTCAATTGCTTAGTTTTAATTAAATTTTTCCAGTTAAATTAACAGAAAATTTCTTATTTCTTTGTAAGCCAACCATCTGAAGCTAAGCTCTAAATTAATGGATTACATGAAATTAGATAATATATTTGCTTCGTTCTTTTATAAATTATTGTGTAACTATTATTATATTACATTCATTATGCAAGTTCTATTCAGATGGCTACTGCATTCTTCAGCTATCACTCTGCTCTCCACTGTTCCACATGCTCCAGGTGAATACGAGCTGGTGACCTGGTCTCGCGACCAGAGTCTGCGAGTTTGGCGGGTGTCAGACGACGCCGTCCGTCAGTGTGGTGGACCCAATCATGACGTTGTCAAGACCCTCGAGGGTGTCGAAGAGGAGTCTGCCGAGGAATCTGTGAGTCAAACGATACTTTGACCAGAATATTTCATGGCTTGGATCTTTTGACAGATCTATTGGGCTGGTCAACATTGACTTTGCTTGCGTTTGTAGTGAGACACTTGTGTTATGATACAAACTGTGTTACATCATTCATTATTACATTAGTTTGTAAGCTGAGTGTGACGTCGACGCTAATGTCATCACTCTATATATTTGGTGTCTGAACTTATGACATTCACTATATTCTTGTTAAGTAATGAAATGAGTGCTTTTGATTTTTTTAATTAAAAAATATTTTCCAAGTGTTATTTTACAAAATATAGATTGGAAATTATTAAAATTATAATATAACTTTTAATTATTTACAATATATATACTTAGTTCAAATTGCCGAAGATGTTATTTTAAAATAAAGTGTAGTTCAGTTGCGCTTGATATACTAACTACCGACAGCAATTAATTCACATTTTTATACACAATATAGTGTAAAGTAACACTACAAAGTAATTAATTAAAAGCACTGTTAACAAGTAGACTTTTCATGTGACTTTTAAATAATTAATCAACCACGCACATATTACGTTAAAAACGATATATTATATGACAATGATTATGAAATAAATTCATTCAAATGAAACAGTAATGATAAGTGTAATGCTAGCATGATACATTATAAGTAGTGGTTCATCATTATTTTGATTTGGTACAGCCGAGCGCAGATGTAGTTGAGTCTGCTGGGTCAACAAATCTGAGATCGAACGAGGGCATGTGCAGCTCTTCAGAGTCGCTCACTCCTGCGACCAATGGCTCCTTGATCGGGAACTCCGGGGTAGCTGGAGGGATCACCGAGTCGTCGCCTAGTGCTCGGACTGATCTAGCTACCGCCATGACCTCGAGCTCAGCGCCGTTAGCAACCACTCCATTGAGTACGTCGTGGTATAACGATTTAGTTCTTATGTGCAGTTTTAAATATTACGTATTTAATTAAATAAATTATTTGATTTCATTAACTTGTTAGTATAATATATTGACCTAATTTTTGATTGACTACAAAATGATCAATATTAGTAAGTATTTTGTTTCTGTATATTCTTAGCTATTCTTTTTAAGTTATGTTTTAAATTTTATAGAGCACTATATTGACCAGTATGTGTTACGAAGCAAACTGTTTGTTTTATTTATTAATTAATAAAAATATCTTTTGTATTATATAATTTGTGTACATGTATGATTGCGCAGCATGATAAACACATCGCATGTAATAATTTATGCTTTATAATTTATAATTTTTGTCAATTCAGACTCTCTGCCACAGCATCAAATGATGATCAAACGTTCGCCAAGCACAACAAAATCTCTCCAGCAAGAATTCTCACTTCTTAACACGAGTACTCAACATGTGAGCTATAACCACTTCAGGATTAGTTGCTTTTGTTAAGGTTTTTGTTTCATAAATAAGGTTAGTTGCTCCAGTAGAAACAAATTGAATTTATTATGGGATTTTCATTGCAAATATCGGGTAAATACATTACGAATCCCGGAAAATCTTAGGAGAATATACAGTGATATATATTTTTAGAATTTTATTGATTTAAATTGGTAAAAACTACTTGACACTCTTTACAAGAGAAGAAAAACTACATCATCATGTTTTCCAAATTTGCTGCTCCTTAAAATTAATAAATTTTAAAAAATCAATTTCCTCTGTCACGAGTGACACCTATCGCAGAAATATACAAAAATGTGCCAATAAAAATAGAGTAGGGTATAATATCTAGGGTATAATTCTAGGGTATAATATCCCAATACATTTTTGAATTTGTGAAAAGCGATAATTTTTAACATATAACAATTATACGAAATAAATACGAATACAAAAATAATACTTTTCTTTTTAAGAGTATATTATAAGGTTAGCAATGTTTACTGTATTGAACCCGCTTGTAGTCTATGTTGTATTGCTAATAATTTGTTATCTATTATAGCATAGTTTTAGTATTTTAAGGTACAATAACATTTAGCGTTGGCCTTCTTAGAATATTGGGAAAAGATTTATTAATGTTAAGATTTCAATAGAGGTTGTGGTTTTTATCAACATTACAACAATTCTTTTTACTGTCAAGAAAACCTCCTCAAATGTTCTTTGAAATAATTTACCATGCATTTATAGATAAACGTACCTTTTATGAATAACTATTGTAATAAATTATCATTGAGTTTTCGAATAATTATTTAATAATTTATATTTCTAAACATAACCATTTATAGAAAGATCATACTATATTTGCTTTTAAATTCGGGGATATATATATAGTTGTCTTAACTTAAATTATTACTGTACATTATTTGTATGTTTAGGATATAAGCTGACTTTCTTACCTCACAGTCCAAGAGAGTCATAATTTCAACGACCCGCAGTATTTTCTAGGAAAACTTGCATAATTTACAATATGATTTTGAATGTTATAATAATTCGAGATTTATAAGTAAACAATTAAACATAATTATTTCTGCATTTATTTAATAATAGAATCCACATATTTTATTTATCATGATCTGGGATCTTTTATTCTCTCTTTCTCTCTCACATCAGTATGAGCTAGAAGAAATGGATTACACAGCCCGCAGATGTCGGCTCCGCCTCAAAGTGGCCCAACTAAGAGTCCTGGTCCAGTTAACCTTCCCCCCGCAGTACCCGGCAGCCAGTCCGCCCATCTTCCAGTACCTCAATGCTAACATAAAGCCAACTCAAAAGCAGGTTGATGACCTCCTTAAGGTGGGTAGAAGCAGTTGATCACACGGTGATATATTTATGGCTTATAGTACACACAGACCCTTCATATAATAATCCATAACTTTTTCAGTTGTTGTGCAATTCGTTTACTATTTCAGTATTAAGAATATAAATGTGGGGATTTCTATTGTGTAAATATGGTATACTATATAAATAATGTATTTTATTATTTCTCCAATTTTTTCATACGTTAAAAAAGTTTCAAAACACTATTATAATAATATAGGAACACACTAAGCTGTTACTCTATATTAAAAACAATCTTAATAAAACTTTATTTTGTCAATTTGAAATTATTTGTTAGAAAACAGTATTTTTTCTATTTAAAAATACTAAAAGATTGTCAGCTAGTAACTATTGCGTGCAGCTGAGCTGAAAGAAAAATGCATATTAATGGAAATATAACGTCATAATTATGGTTAAGTTCAATTGTGTAGCTTTAGAAATAAATGTTTATCGAGAGCATATTTTAATATAAATCATTTGTTTCTCAATTATGATAATGCTAATTGTTGGCACAAAGAAGGAAATTTGAATTTGGTTGGGTTTCGAAATTTTCACAAAAATGCGGTAATAACAACCCCCCTACCCTCTATGCTTTATTGAGATTTATGTTTAGTTATTTAGCAAAATTTCGTACTTAGTGCTGTATTGTCTCTTGATCACTCAAGTTCTTCTTCCCTCCCTTACTGTCTTGTTTGCCCTTTGGCAGTGTTGCACACCTATATTATATTATATATTCAATATATTTTTCTATATAATATTTTTTAATTATATATTTCTAGCTGACAAACACAAAAATTATGCCATTTACAAACATGAGAAACACTCCAATAAATCTTATCTCGAAGTATTCATTCCAATATCTAAAGGAACGATATTATAGGCGTTCTATTATGTGTTCTGGTTGTTCAGTCTTATTATGTATCTGTAGAGAATACAATCATGTTATTCTGTTTTATAAAAAATGGATTTAAGCCGCTCACCACCATTACTTTATACTTTCCTATTAATATTGTAGATATTCCAGGATACATCCTTGGACAATGTTCAATTCAGTCGTGGCTGTGTGGAGCCTTGCATCAGAAAAGTGATTCCACTTTTAGAGTCTTGGCAGGTAACTAATTATTTCATTATATTTATTTGATACTCAAATTAAGATTATGTTATATAGACTTGTATAATTACAAAGATCTGCAATGTCTCGATGAAGTAATTTAAGTTTGTTGAGGTTTCAAATTATCAAAATTGTCTACTACATTGAAATATAATGTTTATTACATTTACTATGTGTTTTGCATTATTTGCAAAATGATAATAAATAGACTTTTTTAGGATTACAATTTGGTTGCAGACGGCATAAATTAGGTCAATTTCAGTGAAAATTAAATTATTGTAAATTCTTTAAATGAATAAACGTTTTCATTTCCATTGTATAGAGTGAAGTCATTTAGGTGTTTAAATAATTTATACGTGTTTTTTATATATTTTACTATTAGTAGTTATATCATGACATAAATATATATATATATATTTAATTGTCACATGTATCCCAGTGCCATTTAACTTTAGTTTCATACTATAAAGGAAGGCTTATCAATTAATGACATTGTTATCGGTTCACAATAAACTTTCTCATTTTGTACATTACTTTGGACTTCAGAAAGATGTCGATGTCCCCCGCGATTCGTCCGATAATCTGTTTACAGCACCTGGTCCACCACAAACAATACCATACGTCGAATTCAGTGACTTCAATGTACCCTTTCCTCGAACTTCTGGCGGTAGAATATCCGCTAATGGTATACCCGCTCATAGCTAAAATATTTAATAATTGTATATTTATTAAAATAAATAATTTCGTTTAGTGGTTTTTAATATTAATATTATACTGTAAATGGGATAATCATAGGTATACATAAATATATCTTCTCAGTTTTTAGTTAAATTCATTCCGTTCCGTTTTCAGTTTTTGTATATAAAATAATTCATGAGAATGCTGTTAAAAATAATTATATGTTTACGCGTACAGGTCGTACATATAGTTTAAACTGAATAATTAATATCAGGTGACGTGCTCATTTGTGCAATTTACTACCGTTTTTGGGATAATCATAAAAATGTATCCTCCTTCCCAGCCTTTATAAAAAAAATTCTAATATATATTACACTCCGTACAGCTAGTGTTCATCAAATTTTCTATTAAAATATTGATTGAATACTGCATTTCATTGTATCATAACTATTCAAGTGTCTAAAAATAATGGGAGGTAGATATATAACAGACTTAGACGAAATTAATAATTTCGGTTTGGTGACTTTTTCTACTAAAAATATACGAAAATAATTTGTTATATAATAATATGATTACTACTAACAGACACGTAGCTTTTATTACAAAAAGAAAATAGAAAAATTACAAAACACAACTCCAAAAAAATGTTGTTGTTTAAATTTTCGCGTCAATTAACTGGAATATTTTTTAGCTCGACGCAACGCTTAAAAATGCATATTTTTTCAAGAAAGTATTTGTCATGGTATTATTTTGTTATATTATACCGACTCAAATTTAAATAAATAACAATGGCATTATCAGACAATTAAATAGTTTTGTTCCTTTTAAAAACATAATATGGCTCTTTAACTCATTACCTTAATCAATACTGTTAACCTTTACATTTCCCTGCTATCTGTATTCAATAATAATATTGTACTCTCATTGTACAGTATAATGTCGCTAAACCATGATGATATCACCTCCTCTAGGGTTCCTGCTCTGCTTCCGACGGCCGAGCTACGCCCGAGACGCCCTCGACTTTGGCGGTCGGACCCCGCGGGCCCTCTCCGACATCGCGGTGCACACCGACGCTCCCACCACAGCTACCAGCTCGCTCAGCCAGCTCGTATATGGCTACCCGGGCCAGAGTCCGCCCAATGCTGACCAGCTCTCCACCACTCTCTTCAGGAAGAAGATGCACAAATCGGTACGGTCATCACCTCTGCATTATGCCGCGTCATTTATTTCGCTATTTGTGTTTACTGAAATGTTAATTATTGAATAATTGAGTTAATAGTTTCAACTCTTTTTAATTAAACTAAAACATCGTTTGCCCTCAATTTAATTAAAATCCATAAACATCATTGTTTTGAAAGTAATTCGTGAACATAACTTACTGTGTATGTAGCACATTATTCTATAGTAAAATAATGTTGAATTGAACACACCTCCTTTTACCTAATATATTTTATTCAAAGTTGTAAAATATATTAGTTAAATTATAATTATGTTACACTTACAAATACAAAATTAATAATGAAATAAATTATTAAATGATACTATAGTATACTATAACATGTCTTGGCTTAAATATAGTATTGAAATTTGTGTAAATTTCGTTATCATTTTTCTTTTAATTTTCGGAAGAGGAGCGATGTAGAATATACTATTTTCCTACTTATAGCAAAATAGAAATGAATTAGTATTTTTAATAAATATATTGTTGAATAAAGTCACAAATTACATTTCGTGTTAAACTAACTTGAAACACACTTTTTGAATTAAAGAATACTGTTGTCGTGTAAGCTTATTGCAGATCACTTAATTGAACAAGCGACATATTTTTCTAAGCATTGTTTTTTTAATTATTATTTGCTATAATTTATGGAAATCTTTTAAAATGTTATGTCAATATGAATTAAGGTTAAAATGTGATGGGTCACTGAGACAAAACTAAATGTACTACCTAGTTAAATTGCTATATCGGAATGACAACTTACTTTCCGGATTTAAACCTGACAGTGCTTTTTTTAATTCAGTTGAAGCATATTGTTGTATTCCATGCGATTATATTTTGCAATTTAGGTAAACATTATTTATTGTATTATTGAAAACGTGACTCTAATGCGTGTATAAAACTGGTTTAGGCTTGCCTTCCTGTGAGATTCCATAGTTTAACAGCATTACAATTTACAACTTTGCAGTTTGTAGTTCAGCTAGAATTACCTTTGTTTTAGATTTATAAACATTTGAGTTGTTCCTAGTTTACTGTTCCCACCGACAGTGGTTTTACGAATGCAATAACCTCACCAGTATGACTTTATATTTTAAGAATGTATATAGGATATTTGCAATGTTATATATTTCTTTATAATGTTCTACACTTAAATACACTAACATATTATTTTGTAACATTCTGTAGCCGGTTACATTAGTCTGGATTGTTCTTTTCATTCACATTTTAGATGCTAATTTTGATATTTATTCACTTTTTTTATTAGTTTTTTTTTAAATTTTTTTGGTTGACCATAATATAGTCAAAGGAAATGTGGTTGCATAAATGATTTTAATAAAAAATGCTATCTAATAATTTTATTGATTTCGTATTACTTTAATTTTATCATGTTAAAAGTGTAATATTATGTTATTCGTCGTAATAATATAGTTAGGATTGTGTAAACTGTTACTAGTAGTATAGAAAGGGTCGATTCTGCCGCAGGTATAAATATATTTATGAGTCATGGACCCCCTCCCCCCACCCCCCCCCCACTACCCCCTTTTTTTTGTTGTAAAAATAGAGACGACTTCACTGTTTAAATTCATTCTGCTCCAAGCTCTTGCCGTGTACG
>JAUZND010002147.1:0-11467 GCA_034780555.1 Coelogynopora nodosa
CTATTTACAGCTAGTTTAGTTTCATCAAAATTTGAGTTATAAAAATACAAAATTAATAATTTCACGATTGTCAAGTTAAAAATATCATAATTTCTTAACCGCACATCCGAATTTATCATATTATACAGTTTTGGAAACTTTAAAAAGATTTCTACATTATTAAATAATCAAATTAACGAATTAACGAATCTAACGGCTATGTCAGGATCTCTTGTGGAAGTGCCCATATACTGCAATCCAAGTCAACTAAATGGCCAAAGCCTGTCTGTTTTACTTACAATAATACATTTTAGTATTTATTAAGAGACTTTCTACTTTCATTTTTTTAAATTTGAGTAATTATGTATTATACAATTTTTTTCTATATTTCACTTTTCTATATATTGTGCTTTTAACTTACAGGATGTTGGATCTTCTTAAAGTAGTATCAGGAGACAGCTATGTAGACCTCACGCTCTCTTACGAACTGGAAGAACCGCTGAGAAAGAAGTCCGTCAACTTTGATGATGACGATGACAATGATATACAAGGACCTCCAATTCGGTACTACCTCTACGAGTGACCGTATACCGACGTACTCTGATTTTGGGCCATACTAAATTCACATTAAAACTTCGTAACTTATCGAAATATATTGTGAATTATAAATCTAAAAAATATGTAGCTAAAATAACTACAATCCATTTTTGTTATTAGTAACTAGTTATGCATTTTGTGATATATATTTACTCGTAACATGATAACAACTCTACTACTGTAGCTTTTTATTGATATTCTGCCAATTATATATATGTACTTCATGTACTGTTTGATTTTTTGCATATTAGCATTTTATTAGAAACCGATCAAATTTGAATAAATACGCTACTGATATCATATTTGAATAATTTACATTATTTAATATCATGTTGTAAAAGTATATTAACATATCACAGTATCACAGGTTTATTACTAAAAATTAGACTACAATTCTAAATTACACTTTTTTATATATAGGGGCCATGCACAAAGTAGTTACGCATTTTCGACCACCCACTCCCCCCCCCCTGTACGGGCGTACGCCCATATAAGATATATTCTATATTTTTAAAAATCTGGGACAACAATGACATAAAAACATTTAATTTATTCATAAACAAGTATCAATTGTGTTTCATAAGTGTATCAAAAGTATGATATATTTTATTGTCTATAATATAATTGTTCAAGTATAACATTTTATTGTTATCCTGAAACGGAAATTGAAAGAAGTAGAGGGTAGACCGGAAAATATTTCTTTCCGCAATTTCTCTCTCCCTAGTTCACTAAATAAAATCTATTATTAATACAAATAGCTACCTAACGTACCACCGTTTTAGTTTACAAAATCACAATATTAATTTACCAAACTGTGAATATTGTTTTTGTTATATAATTTTTTTTTCAAAGCGTACGTACTACCTGTACGCTTTGAGGCGACCCCCACCTCCACTAGAGCGCATGTACGTTGTGCATGACCCTTAATGGCGCACACCTACGATCTGCTGAAAAGTTTTAAATGTATTAATATTTGAATTTTCGTCTATATAAATCAAACTAAAATATAATGGTAAGCTATATTATATAGAAAAAATATTTAAAATTCACTTAGTTAACAACTTTTATTTCGATGTTAACATTATACCAAATCAAGTAGATAAAAACCGAAAACATAAAGAAGTATGATATTATATTTCAAAGAAACAAAAATAATAAAACGTAGAGCAACATTATGTTTTAAACAACTGACAACGCACTAGCAGTGAATATAAATGTATGTTCTTAATGAATTCCCGCGTAGAAAAATCAGAAGATTTCACAGCTTAACTCGATTCATTCCACTAAACAAAAAGCAAAAATATAATATTAGCATCCAACATTTATTGATTTCATCGAGAAGATTACATACATAACATATAACAAATAGCTAAACATGTATAGAAGTTGCAAAACGAAGATAATAATTAATCATAAAAAACTTCGTGATCGTACATTCTGTATTAATATTCCCTTTATTCGAAAAGTTGACATCAAAATGACAGCTTAATACAAACAAAGGGACATAATTGTAATTTACTAAACATACATCGAAATGACTCTAAATATGCTGATATAAATCAGTTCATAATATACTAGTATTGTAAATTTATTTCATTATATTTAATCTATTATTTTATTAGTTAAATATTAAATTAATTATTATTTATTAACTATTATTAATTAATTTAAATATTAATATAATATTAAAGATTATTGAAAATACCTTCTTTAACGGATGGATAGGTGCACTATTGTGTGTTAACCCTTCGTATGTGGACATACTTTGTAGGGTTTGCTACGTGGAGGGGGGGTAACTTCCTATCATCCGATTAAGCTGAACTAATGTATACAGATTCCTCATAAGGACTTGTCGAGCGATTTTAATTTTCAAAAAAAAATATCGATTGGTATCATTTTTATGACCTGATTACGTCATAAACTCCAGTTAGGAAAATTACCATATATGCTATATTCACCAATAAATGCTATAACTTTTGTTCTATGCAACCAATTGACTTGATTCTTTTTGCATCTGATTCCAGATCACAAGATTTAAATTTGTTGATATATTTTTATAATTATACTACTAAAATAAATAAGCTGTAAGTAGTATAAATGTTATTTGAGTATTATTTTTAATTGATAATTATGTTAATAAATAATTATAATAATCAAGTTAAATGGATATAATTTACGATATTTTTTCTATTAATGTTGGAGGTTTCAGCTCCTAATATCTTCGGCAAGTATGAAAACCCAGGGGGATAACACATATGACCCTGATTTTTTTACTCAGTGGCTAAAATACTTTTATCTAACTAAAAAATATAACAAAAATAATTTTACATATTTTTACATAACAGAAAAAATAGTGTTATTATTGATATATTTTTAAAGTTAAATAAATGTTTAATGTAAAAGAACATGATGTCGACACCCTGATAGACCTCAATAAAATAAATAAAAATACAATGAGAAAAAAGATCAGTGTTTATCCATTAATAAATTAAAAATAGTGAAAACCATTTTTATAAAGAACTGATCAAATATACACATTACGAAGACTCTATATATATTCTACATAACCGGTCACATTAATAATTAAAAGGCAGGTTTGACACCGACCCTCAACTACCTTTATCGTCCCACATTACTGAACAATTGCTTTCATAAGAAATAAACCAGACTTTTTTTAATTACGCGAGTGAACTATTTTATCAAAAAAATCTGAAATTATTCAATTCCCCTAAAATAAATTTAAAAAAAAGCTTATTACCATAGATCTGTGATAATGCAGCATATTCTTAAAAATTCTGATCTGGAATGTGAAAGGTGCAAAATTTAAATAAAAAAGGGTATTCTATAAAACATACGTAAATACAAGCATCAGAACCCAGTGCTATCGTCACGAATCAGTTCAAAGTGAAGTTTTAGGCATCATCAGCAAAATACAGTTAAAAAATTAATTATCACATTATTTATCTGTGTTCCACCCGTCAAATAAGTATATACCAAACTATAGCTAATAAAAATATTAAGAACAATAAAAAAGATAACTATACGAAGTAAAGTGCTTTGATTTTCACTTAAAAAATATTACATGACAATTTCACCATACTTAAGCTTAACTAAAATAATATACACTATTTCTATAAATTGATCATGAATTATAAACTAGATATTTATATGTATAATATATTTATGATATAAACTATATAAATTATAAACTAATGTTGGCACCTTATCCCCTAACTTAAGTTACCCCCAATATAAAAGGTAATATAGCATAATTATTAACATAGAGCAGTATATGTTGGCAAAAAGCTTTGGACACCGTTCCAATAATATTATTAACTATAAAAATCAGACTAAAAATATTATCTCGAAAATTCCTTTTACCAGCCGAAGACCTACCTAATATTACACACTAGAGATAATATGGAAATAAATTCATGAGGGCGCAATTTCTCAGATTAAAATGTGATACAAATAAAAAATATTCTAAGTACAAACATACCAATAGTGATCCACTTTCTGAAATAAAAAGAATAGTTGGATTGAATAATAATCAATATAAACTTATTGAAACAATAATACTAAATTTCTATAATTCAGAACCAATAAATATCATTGAACACAAATGCGAACATCAGATGACACGCATGAGAAAAATATCATCATATACGCATTTTAAAGTGTTTTTTTACACATTTTCAAAATAAATCTATTAATAAATAAAAAACAGTAAAAACCATTTTTATAAAGAACTGGTCAAATATACACATTACACGAAGACTCTATATATATTCTACATTTATAATTAAAAGGCAGCTTCTCAATTCACCTTAATCGTCCCACATTACTGGATGATTGCTTTAATAAGAAATAAACCAGACTTGTTTTTATTACGCAAGGGAACTAAACCAGGTGGAGGAGTACAATATTGATTTTATCAAAAAAATCCAAAATTATCCAATTCCCCTAAAATACACTAAAAAACGCTTATTACCTTAGCTTTGTGATTAATGGAGCATATTCTTGAAAATTCTGACCTGAAAAGCGGATTGTACCAAATTTTAAATCACAAAAAATATAGTCTCTGAAACATACGTAAATAAAAACATCAGAACCCAGTGCTATCGTCACGAATCAGTTCAAAGTGAAGTTTTAGGTATCATCAGTATTATAAAATTTACGAAATAATCAACAAATCACATTAATTATCTATGGCATGCTCTACAGTACATAATATATATTATTAAACCAATAAACCATTGTGGAACACAAAACAATATTTAAAAAGACTCAATAAATAAAATATCTTTACATTAGGGCTAAGAGTAGCAAAAATTGAATGATAATACTTGGATTCACCTCACCATCTAAATAATAAAAATGAAATATTTCATCAGCTAAAAATTATTAAAGTAATACATATACATTTATAGAAACTATAAACATGCATTGTAGTTCCCAGACTAAAAATATAATCTTAAAAATTTCCTTGCGAAGCATCGTAAAAAATACACGTGGGCGCAATTACGATAATATGGAAATAAATTCATGAGGGCGCAATTTCTCAGATTAAAATTTGATACAAATAAAAAATATTCTAAGTACAAACATACCATTAGTGATCCACTTTCTGAAATAAAAAGAATAGTTGGATTGAATAATAATCAATATAAACTTATTGAAACAATAATACTAAATTTTTATAATTCAGAACCAGCAAATATCATTGAACACAAATGCGAACATCAGATGACACGCATGAGAAAAATATCATCATATTATACACATTTTTAAAGTATTTTTTACACATTTTAAAATAAATCCATTAATAAATTAAAAACAGTACAAACCATTTTTATAAAGAACTGGTCAAATATACACATTACACGAAGACTCTATATATATTCTACATAACCGGGTCACATTTATAATTAAAAGGTAGGTTTGACGTCGACCCTCAATTTTGACTACCTTTATCGTCCCACATTACTGGATGATTATTGTTTGTTATTAAGCGAGGGAACTAAACCAGGTGGAGGAGTACAATATTGATTTTATCAAAAAAAATCCGAAATTATCCAATTCCCCTAAAATAAATTTAAAAAACGCTTATTTCCTTAGCTTTGTGATTAATGGAGCATATTCTTGAAAATTCTGACATGAAAAGCGGATTGTACCAAATTTTAAATCACAAAAAAGGTAGTCTCTGAAACATACGTAAATAAAAGCATAAGAACCCAGCGCTATCGTCACGAATCAGTTCAAAGTGAAGTTTTAGGTATCATCAATATTATAAAATTTACGAAATAATCAACAAATCACATTAATTATCTATGGCATGCTCTACAGTACATAATATATGATATTATTAAACCAATAAACCATTGTGGAACACAAAACAATATATAAAAGATTCAATAAATAAAATATCTTTCAACTAGGGTTAAGGTTAGCAAAAATTGATGAAGTACACACCTTATTCACACATTGAAAAATTGAATGATAATACTTGGATTAACCTCACCATCTAAATAATAAAAATGAAACATTTCATCAGCTAAATTTATTAAAGTAATACATATACATTTATAGAAACTATAAACATGCATTGTAGTTCCCAGACTAAAAATATGATCTTAAAAATTTCCTTGCAAAGCATCGTAAAAAACACATGAGGGCGCAATTTCGCCAGATAAAAAATTAATTAAAATTCGATACAAATTAAAAATATAGTAAGTACAAACATACCAATAGTGATCCGCTTTCTGAAATAAAAAAAATAGATGGGTTGAATAATAATCAATATAAACTTATTGAAACAATAATACTAAATTTCAATAATTCAGAACCAGTAAATATCATTGAACACAAATGCGAACATCAGATGACACGCATGAGAAAAATATCATCATATACGCATTTTTAAAACGATTAAATTAAAACATTGATTACTGAAAGAACATTTCAAATTTACACAATACAAAATTTTTGACAAATTACAAATAAAATTGAGGAAACAATAGTGTATATTTATTTAGAAAGTAATATATCCACATATTTTACAAAACACTCCGACTGTGTGAAAATACCTAAAGTATCCAAATTTCCGGGAAAAATTAAAGTAATAAGATATTTACCAGTGATTAATGCAGCATTCTTTAAAATATCGACCTGAATGAAATATGGATGTGGCAAATTTTTTTAAAAAATCGCTAAAACTGGCGAATGTATAAGCGTTAGAACATGATAAAAAGACTGTATTAATGAGAGGTAATAAAACAAAGATATGTTTATACTTTCTTAGTATTCAGAGAAATGTTTGCAACTTCAGTTAGTTTAAATTAATTTCGTAAAAAACCAGGATACTTAGCTAAATTCAATATTTTAATATATCAAACCACAGATCATGAGCTACTTGACTACTTAAAGTGTTTACACATAATATAGTATTAAACATTAAGTAACTATAATCAAACAAAGAAAGTTTTTAAAAAGAAAAAAAACAACGTATCCAGTAATTAGTTATATTTAATTCATTACATGATCAATTTGGTTATTGAAAAAGTAGTATCAGTCTATTTTTTTGCAGGTTTCCCTTTTCCTTTTTTGGCGCCCGCTTCTTTTGCTTTCTTAGCTGGGGGTGCCTTCTTATCGTCATCAGTCTTCCTCTTCTTTGCCTGGCCGAGAATTGCATGACGTTTCTGGACTGCTGCGTATGGATTAAGTTTAAGCATAACCTGCATATTCTTAAGAGGATTTTTCTTGACTTTACTTGTTTTCCTCATGCACTCCATTTTACGAGGCCGCAATGCACTTGTAATTTCTTGGCTATGCATAAGATGAGTAAGATCAGTATTTGTCATCTTCGGCAGAGGAAGGCTGAATTTATTCTTAGCCTCGCTAGTTCTTCGCCAAGTGCCATAAATAGAATCTAAACTACGGAAAGCTGCTTCAGTCCAAATAGCAAAACGGCCAAGATGGCCACCTGGTGCCAATTTGAGAATATTCAAATGATTTACGTTGATCAGAGTAATACCTGCAAAAAGAATGTACTTAAAATTAATCATATGTGAGGGAAAAAATTAACAACAAGTACATACCTGGGATATTTCTGAATGCTCTATTGACACCATTGTCAGAGTTGTAGATGACTATTGGACCTCTCTTTTGAATTCTTCGCCTGTTACGCATTTTTCCTTTCCCTGCACGGAAACGCTGTGAATTGTATACCTTCTGGATATCAGACCACGCCTTTAATGTTTTAAGAAACGAAACAGCTTGTTTGGTTTTTTTAAACTCTTCAATTTCATTAGAGACCACGAGAGGGATTTCTGGTACGCCTTCAATTTTGTGACCCCTTGCAAGGACTAAAGCCGGGACGCCAGTTGCGGCAATTGCAGTACACATAGCATAACGCCTCTGTTGAACATTAATCCGCCTGTGCCATCTACGCCATGTTCTTGTTGGACCGAACATGTGACCACCTCGGCACATATTTCCAAATGCTCCCTGGCCAGACCTGTGAGTGCCCCCACCCTTGACACGGGGGATACGAGCGACAGCTCGTCCAGTACCCCATGACTCCGCTGATGTTTGATGACCAGCTTCTCGACTAACAGCATACGGCTGACGGGAATTCTTTCTCATTTGATCGTGTACAAAATTAAGAATATCAGGTCTCATTGGAGCACGAAACACAGCAGGCAGTGGAACTGTGGTCTTAGATGTCTCATTGTTTAAAGAATAGACACTAACAGTAGGTCTAGCAACAGCCTGAAATGTAAATAAAATTATATATACATAACCACTGGAGTGTTGTTTGCATTTATACAGAGCAAAGATAAGTTTTATTCAGTATCTTAATTTGAGAAGTCATAATTGACAAATTACGCTTGTGGTATCTATTCTTAACAGGAAATGCGCACTCTGTACCGTGTTTCTTTTATTCAATATTCTAAGTTCTTCAAAAATAATATTTTTTTCAATAAATTCACTGCAATTTTATATTTTGCAGATGTATATTTCCAAAATTTTGTTTTATTTTCAAAAAATGTATAGATCGGTATTATTTTAATGACCTGATTACGTCATAAACTCCAGTTCAGGAAAACTATAGAAAAATAACTATATATGCTATAAATTGATCATATTGTTCATATATTTATATAATTACACTACTTACACAAATAAGCTATAAGTAGTATAAATGGTATGAGTAATATTTTAAAGTACAGGTCATTTTAATAATCAAGTTAAATGGATATAATTTATGATAAACTTATTTTTTCTATTATTGTTGCAAGTTGCAGCCCCTAATATCTTCGGCAAGTACGAAAACCCAGGGGGGTAAAAATAGTTAAATATTAACAATGTTTGATTATTTACAGCCCAACTGTAAAAAGATTCGACATTATTTTTGTCAATTTTTAGCTAGATAAAAGTAATTTAGCCACTGAGTAAAAAAGTTAGGGTCGTACGTTTTATATTTCAATCAAAAACTCCATTTCTTTGGGGGAAAACTGCTGGCATAACCCCCCCCCCATTCACATACGAAGGGTTAATACACACAGTGAACTTATTCCAATCCGCAGAATCAAAGAATGTAAATAACTATATCAAAGCAAAAAAATATTATCATTATCATATCAAACCTATTTTTGCAAACATATCCTAAACTTTGTAGCTATATTAAATTTTACTTCATAGAAAAAATATTTTTTATTAAATACCTTACAATTTCAGTTTTTACTGAACATGTGGGAACTGTATTATATTACAAATCAAAGACTAGCAGAATTCAATTAAGTATAATTTATACTGAGAACAATAACCACATATATAACTGAAGGATAAATATATCTGAAAGCCATGAAACAGGGTAATCACAAACATCTGGGATTATCATTCATTTTAATGCACCCTCATGTGATTAAGCAATCAAATGTAATATACACAAATTATGCTATGCACACAAGAGGAAGATTGATATCAAATGATAGAAATAAAGCCATCCTCAATTCATAAAACAACTTAAATTAAAATTTGAAAAAGGAGGTTTTGGTTTTCTATTAGTCATAAGAGCACATGACAAGATGAAATGTTTATAAGTAACAAAGGTCGAAATAATTTGTTAATAATAATTTTTAAAGCTATGGCACATAATATATTATATATAATCTACATCTAATTCATTTTTACAATGAAGTAAGATATGTGAAAGACACGAAATAGGGGTTGCTAATATTACAAACATTTGTGATTATCTTTAATTTTAACTTACCCTCGTGTGACTAAGCAAGTAAATGTAATATACATTAATGCTATACCCACAAAAGGAAGATATCAAAAGCAATTAATTAGAACCATAATATTCAAATACAATCAAAAAACAATAACCACATACAGAGTCCAGGTATATTTAGGATATGTGAAAGCCATGAAACAGAGGATGCTAAATAGTCAAAAATCTGTGATTATCTTTCATTTAATTTATCCTTATGTGATTAAGCAAGTAAATGTAATACACATTAATGCTATGCCCACAAAAGGAAGAAACCAAAAGCAATTAATTAGAACCATAATATTCAAATACAATCAAAAAACAATAACCATATACAGAGTCCAGGCATATTTAGGATATGTGAAAGCCATGAAACAGAGTATGCTAAATAGCCAAAAATATGTGATTATCTTTCATTTTAATTTACCCTCATGTGATTAAGCAAGTAAATGTAATACACACTAATGCTATGCCCACAAAAGGAAGATATCAAAAGCAATTAATTAGAACAACTTATGTAAATACAATCAAAAAACAATAACCATATACAGAGTCATGGCATATTTAGGATGTGTGAAAGCCATGAAACAGAGGATACTAAATTTAGACAAATCTGTGATTATCTTTAATTTACCCTCATGTGATTTAGCAATTAAATGTAACATACATTAATGCTATGCCAACAAAAGGATCATACCAATCCAAAAAATTTAAATCAAAAATATTTTGGGAGTAAGAAATAAATTCAAGAAATAATTCATATTTCTATGTATTAATATACATACCTATTATTCATAATAAATATCATGCAAATTTTTTTTAAATCCTGAAAATAATAACCATTTTATATATATTTGAAATATAGAATCTATAATTTAACCTCTAATACACATCAAAGGAAAATATTATAAATATAAATTAAACTTTATTTCTTTTATAAATTATTTTCTTTAATATCCTCTTTATTTCTTTCATCAAGTTGTATGTAACCAGAATTATTTGTTGATTGATAACAATAGACTTATATAACAACTTGTTTTCTAAAAATACATTTTTATTAAACAAAAATGTGTGACAATCTTTTTTAATTAATCCTAACACTTGTACACTTATAGTAATATAATTTTTCTATTAAATACACTGCATTTAAATTTAGACTAATAAGATATTGTTAAATTACATAATAGAAGCAAAGAAATCCAAATAAAACAATTTTTTTGATTTCAAATCAACAACCATATATATAAAATGGGCATATGATACCTAAGAAATGTGAAAGTCATGAAACAGATATTGTTAATACCATAATATGAATTAGAACCATAATATGCAAATATGAATAATCAAAAACAATAAGCATATAGATAATATACAGAGCCAAGGCATAGTAAAGATATATGAAAGCCATGAAACAGAGGATGCTAAATAGTCAAAAATCTGTGATTATCTTTCATTTAATTTACCCTTGTGTGATTAAGCTAGTAAATGTAATACACATTAATACCATGCCCACAAAAGGAAGAAATCAAAAGCAATAAATTAGAACCATAATATTCAAATACAATCAAAAAACAATAACCACATACAGAGTCCAGGTATATTTAGGATATGTGA
>JAUZND010002148.1:0-13043 GCA_034780555.1 Coelogynopora nodosa
ATATTTTTTATGTAAACTTAATAATATTCATGAGAACATAACATTTCTTATCTTTTAGTATATTTTATAAGAATATAAGAAATTTGTTATAATCTTATGATAAGGGGGAAACAGAACATAAGTATAAGAACATAAGATAAGAACATAAGTATAAGAAATTTCTTATCATAAGTGAAACAGGCTCCAATACAGACTGATTTCAGATTGTAATGAGTACGTACATAATTAAAATTATATTGCATTCTGGATTTGTTGTTTACAAAGGAAAGTAATCTAAGACCTATTGGTGGTTCTACTGTTAATATTTATATTAGTGTTACCGCTCGTTGTCGAAATCATTCATCTCTGGAAATTCACGTGCATTATAGTATAGTAATAAATAATATTTATATCTATTCCATTCAGCAGTAATTAAGGTCCACTTCATGGTATGTCTTTAATTTAAAAAAAGATACCATTTAGTAGGGCTTATTTATTTAATTAATAAATTACTTGTTGAAAGCAGTAGGTATATTATCTTATATATGGATAACTATTCTTTTATTAAGGCTTTCTTAAACATTATGGACTGACAATATAAATACAATTGGTGGTTGTAGTCATATTAGTGCAAAGCATCATCTCTGAAAACAGAGCGATTGATACAATCATTGCAAATGTTTGACTATAACGCTGGTGCATTGTAGCTGTGCCTTGTTGTAAAAATACATTATATATATTTAAGCCTTAAATAGTTGTTTATTAAACCATACAGGGATTTAAAATAGAGGCATTCAATTATAATTTAGTTATGTACAAAGTCGTTTCACTTCGTATTTGAAAATTTATTAAAAATAGCCCCCATCAATATAACTTTCACATTGGATTTCAAAAATGAAATAATTCATTTATAATTATATGCAATAATCGTTCGAGATACTTACATATATCGCATCGGGAGTGGTTGCCAAAGCCTGAAAAAAGCCTGGCATAACCGATCGGCTACTTATAAATTGAAATTATTTAATCTAAAAAGATTTACAAGAAAACATGGTACGAATTTATCTAGAATTTTATTTGTAGCTGTTTACAGAAAATGTCTTATTATTTCTCAAAAGACGCCTTCTCATTTACTATACAGATCCTCAATAGAAAGATAAGAGACCTTTTCTTAACTATTATATCTACTTCAAAATATACGAAGTTGTTTAAATTAATTTAAAATTCTATAAGATTTGGTGAGACAGTTTTTGCTTAAAATGTGATGTTAAGTATGCTTAGTTTTCAGTGAATTTTACACGAAGGGTAAATTTTTACTGCAGAAATATTATACATAAAGTGTTTTATGATCTTCAAGTTATAATATATTTACCATTAAACATTGTAATTTTTATCATTCAACATGATTGTTTTTAATAATTATTGTTTTGTATTTTATTAATTACATTTTATGTAGATGAGTATACACATATTATAAGTAATTAATATAATTATTATTGTTATGTAATAAGTGGTATTGTGGATAATTATTTATCCATGATGCATACCACTTCTAAGTATTGGATCAGATTTATATGTAGTATTTCGCTTATTTTTCAGCTTTATACTTAATTAATGTTTATTATTTTAATATACTAATTTGAAAATGTACCACAATTTGTTTGATGTTCTCTAACATATTAAAAATATATTAGTTGTTTTATATAATGTTTAAAATAGTTAATATGCGCATTTGCGCAGTATTGAGACCAAAAACATTTTATCGTAACAAAATTTTATTAAATAAGTTAATTATTTTTTTAGGAATAATAAAGAATAATATTTGTTTTATAAAAATAAGATTAATTTCTTTAATTGTTGTAAAAAATTAATAACAAAATAATATTTTTATGCGTTAAAATATAACAATTAATTGATAAACACTATTGACAACTTTTCTTTAAAAATGATTTACTTTATATTAATTTTATAGTTAAGCCATGAAGTAAACAATTTTCTTTTAAAATGCTATTCAAAATATTGTCATATTGAATTTGCCTAT
This sequence comes from Coelogynopora nodosa, assembly GCA_034780555.1. NCBI lineage: Eukaryota > Metazoa > Platyhelminthes > Proseriata > Coelogynoporidae > Coelogynopora > Coelogynopora nodosa. Next base: position 2,021 of record JAUZND010002148.1, read on the forward strand.
AAATAAATTGTTATACCAGTTTATGGTTGTTTATTATATTTTAATTTTTTTAGAACCTGCAGGTTTAAAATTAAAGCTAAATTAGGGACGTTTTAAAAAATAATTCTTTCATTCTTTCATTATTTTAAATAATGTAATATTTGTGCTGACAATAAAATATTTCTTCAACAAAACATGTTTTAGATACTGTAAAATATCAATTTACATTTAACATCTTGTGCATGTGATGTTAACACTTCTTGTGATGGTTAGTGTAAAATATGTCATTTTTTGGTAGTTTGAGAAGCCTCTTGTTATTTCAATTATTTTGTTACAAAATTTCTAACAATAATATAATAATAAAAGCAAGATAAAAATAATTTCCCGAGTTTTGTTATAAGGTTTCGATCTAACTTTCTGTGTCTTTTTTCATTATGTACATTTCAGTCGATTAAAATTTGGCGCAACTTTTATTTTATAACACATAAATACACAATTTAATTCCCACAATTACTTTCCGGCCAAATACTAACATTATTGATCTAGACAGATTACAGGAAAACATTTGATGATTTTCTCTAGAATTAATTTAATTTATAGCATTGTTTACACAAAGTCGATGTTCGTTTTATTTCTGAAAAGACGCTTTCTTATTTATTATATACATCGGCAATAAAATAGAGAGGATGGAATTTTCTCAACTGTTATAGGCCTATCTACTGTATATCTATCTATAAACAGTAAAATTACTGTTAAGGTATATCTAATATTCCTCTGTATTATTTTCTATGTACACTCTATATGACTTTCAATTTTTTTTAAATTAGGAATTTTAATAAATTTTGAATGTAGTAAATTACCAATTTTTTACAATTAAAACACTTAACTGCATTAATAATTTATTTATATTAAACTAACCATTGTTTTGAAGGTTTTAACAATACCTTAAAAATGTTAGTGAACAATTACTTTAGGTTTATACTACGTTGTTCTTCAAACGATAATTTACACGACTTTTACAATAATTCTAAATCATATTATACAAATATAGCTTATGTGATCATTTAAAATGGTAGAATACAGTTGTAGCAATACCCATCTTTACTTTCTTTACTATCATACTTTCTTTACTATATCATTTTATAATAACATAAATGACAACAAAGAAAACATATCGAAGCGAATTCAGCCTTGCAAGCATAATTCGATTGACAGTGTAATTTTCTTACATTATGAACTGTTATAGAAAATGAAGAAAATAATTACGTTTAAAGGGAAAAATCGAAATTAAAGAACTGCATAACAGATTGCTGGTTGAATGTAATTATTTAGTTAGTTAGATAATATTAATAAAAACATAAATTATTTTGGTAAACAAAACACAATTGTAAACATAATGCTAAATAAGAATGATAACACAATATAATAGCTAGTTTTATATACGTTATTTAGATATTTATAATAATCTCTTTTTTCTTAAATATATTAATAATATTATAAAAGTGTAATAAGCATTTTATAAAAAGCATTATTATTGAATGTTTTACTTTGAAGTTAAATTGTATCGTGAATTATAATTATGAATTTATTAAAATAAAACAATAAAATCAAAATAAATAGAACTATTGTAAACAACAAAGTAAATGTCTATGAGTATCTATTTTATATCCACATAAAAATATGTTTTCAAATTTACAATTTTCAAATAGAATAAAATGACGAAAAGCACGAATCAATTTGAAAAAACAATACTTTACTTTTTAAAGTAGTGTTTGCTCAATTAAAATATATTGCTTTTTATATTTAGTAACAATGGCTCTATGCGTAACATTATTTTAAGAATATTCCTCTAAGTGATTGAGAATATTTAAATTGAATACATTTTATTAGAATTAATAAAAATAATAATTTTAAAAAATCAATATAATAAAAATCAATGTTATCGATTAAGTTAACAACATAACTTTAATGTAGAACATAAATGTAATACAGTTAAACAAAAAACAAAAATTGAATCACATCAAATCCGGCGTTGTTTCTCATGAGTAGTTTGCAATATCTGTTTTTACCAAATAACGCAAAATGTTAAACGAACTAATTATTAAAATAAAAACATCAATAATAAAAAATATATATTAAAGCAAAATATATTATTATCTGCAAAATTTGCCGTGTATATGTGTTTCTAACTAATTCAAATTAAATAAATATTTATATGCCTTTGTAGAAATACGATTGTTTAATTAAACTTTTTACGTATAAATTGTAACCACATTTATCTACTTTGAGTATTTCTATTTGCTCTCATAATCGTACTTCGTAGAGTTCACTTGCAAGCAATGTCTCCTTTTTTATTAATAAATATATTATACTAGGCCTATTGGATTATATTATTCAGAGGTACATACATATACATATATCTAATACCTTTTATATCATAATCTGGTTTCTCTGTTAAAATTTTGAACAAATTTATTGTTTATTTTTGTTAAATTTTGTAAAAATTTCATTACATATTATATATACATGTATGTATACGGTATATACTGTACAATTCACAACGAATAAGAAAAACTATTAAATTTACTTTATTTGTTTTAAATTTAATTAATTTCTTACAAATCAAAAAATAGGAAACAACACTTGCGTGTTGTCATATAATTGAAAATAAATTCACAATTAAGTTGTTCTTCTTATAATAAATCTTTAATAAATCTGACACATGTATTCTACTAATGAAATCAATATTTAGATATTGGGAGTATTCTTAATAAACATATCGATAATGCTTTTATACAATATTTTCTATTGAAAAGTTTTGCTAGTTAAATATTAAAAATGTAATCATTGCAAAAATAAATCTTTTAAATTATTTATGTACATTTTTCTGAAAATGTATTAAAAATTAAATCTTAATAAAAATATAAATATAAACAATACTAAAAAAATAAATTTTAGAAAATATAAAACACATATATCTTGGTTTTTATTCTTTTCACTTGTTAGAATAATAAAATTTAACTTAAGTAATTTTAATATTTTTATATTTTTATATATGTGCATATAGTTATTATTTATAAAACTGTTTTTATCAATGACTTAGTAACGCAAGAGATTTTTAAAGTTTGTCAAACATAAATCTGTAGTTAATAAATCACTTCTCAAATAAATAATCAATAAAATAATCAGTAATAAAAAAGCTGCAGAAGGTTTCTTAATGTAGAATTTATATTAGGATTAATTATTATTCAAATTATAATATAAAAACCTGTTTATTTGACCAAAATACTATTAAATTGTTATATAAATAATTTATCCAATGTATATATATATATATATATAATATATGTATGTATATATATTAATGAATTAAATTTTTTAATATATTATCTGAAATTGTACCAATATGAATATATTATAATATATCACTTTAATCAAAACATGGTGCCTTTAAAAATATATATATTAGCATTTTAATTAATTGATATTTATAAATATATGTATAATATTTATATATATTTATAATAATTTATTTTGTTTATTAAATAATATGTATATTATGTTATACTTTTACAGTAGCCATTATTTTAAAATATAAAGTTTACCTCCATTCGAGAGAGTACCAGGCATGGAACAGAGTCATCTGAAAATAATGAAAATACAAGAATCAATTAAATTAAATAAAGTCTACATCATTGGGTTAATTGTGACTATTTTTAAAATAAAACTGATGTACTAATTGCTGTGTAAAATTAACTCTGTATATTTTTAATACCGAAATTGAAAATATCCAATATGATATTATGGAATAAACACATTACACAGAGCAATCAAAGGTGGACATTCTTTTTCTTATTTGAAGTAAATGTATATTTTTTAATGCGTTGTTAGCAATATGTTTTGTAATGTTTGTCCTAATAATTTGAATTTTTTTTAAAGAAAAATAGTAAATTACACCTGGTAAATGTTGGCATTACAGTCATAATAATCGCAGAATATTAATTAAAAAATTTACATAATAATTATTTTATTTTTTAATTTCAAAATATACTTATGAAGACAATCGCACATAGAAATATATTATCCTATAGCAGCATATAAGTATAATAAACAAACCATTCTATTAAAGTATAATAATTAAATACTACCTATATTTACATAAATAAGCTACTGTACGTTCCACCTTAAAAAAAACTTTGTAAAATATACACCCATTAAAAAAATTAAATGGAGATATTCATTTTTAAAAGAAAACAAATATCTAAAAACAAGCTGTTTATAAATAAAACATTGTTTCATACCAAATTCTATGATCAAAGTGAAGCTGCTGGCTGCTAACAGTGAGTTAATCATTCAATTCCACTAAACAATACCATGCATGAAACAATACATGCATGCTCGAAAGAAAGATAACTATAACAAATATTAAGTGTTTCGATGTTTCATTTAAATATTAAATATTGTTAGTGAATACTAGATTTTAGAAATATTTAATTTTTATTGTTTTATTAATTTGAACTACCTACTCCATGATGACCATTGTCCAACGCGAACTTTTGATATATTTGATGCCCTCTTTTTAGCATTGCTACATAATGCTAGCCCGATAATTGAAAACAGTTCAAGATAATAGTATGGTCAGATAGTCTGCTAAGAAATATAAGCAAAACAAGTAGCAGATAATAGAGCTTTTATTGCATTATAATAGAGACAAAACTAATTTATATATACACACATATGTGGTGTCTTTCTGAAGTCTTCTTATTTTATTCAGAAGACTCATAGATTAGAGTGCACTAAATCATTATTTAATTGTGAGTGCCAGTTGAAAGTAAATTACGAATTGAACCAAAATTTCGAAAGTTTAATCGATTGTAATTTGCCATGAAAGTTATTGAACTCGTATGTATTATTTGTATTAAATAACGCTTTTAAAAGAACATATACAATTCGTAAATTATCATTAACACCTCGCATTTTGCTATTAAACCGTTTTTCCTGTTATATATTTACGTTTTATTGTTTTAAATCATATTGTTTGGTTTTAGTTAGAGTTTTAATTTCGTATAACGGAATACCACATCAATAACAAATTAGTCTAGTAAGTTACGGTTTAGTTCAACATTGAAATTTATATTTAATTAAATAAAGAACGTTTAAATTAACCTCAGCTTCGCGTCAATTACATTTAAACAACGCAGTTTTATTTAAATCCTATTTAACAAGTAGTATATAATACAATAACTGTATATAATTTGCATTGTTTATAATAATTTATTGTATTATTTGATAAAGTAAAACAAGTACGCGAATACGATGTCTACTGTCTTATCCTTATACATTGTGATCAATCGTATTAGTCAATTATAAATAATCAACTCTTATAATTTAGAAATCACAACTGCGTGATGATAATGAAGAAGTCAAATTTATCCTGGAACTACGTTATGTTGTGGTACAGAAACAGCTTTACTTCCCGTTAGCCGCTGATTTCCAAAAATATATAGTGACATTACTACCAATTAATTATCTTTTGAGTGAAAAATATCGCCATGTAAAACATAGATTTGACCGGATAAATGTAGATATCCAATATCGAATTACACACTATCGACTTTACAAAGTAATAAAGAAAAAAGACGTGTCTTAAGACAACCTGAGAATCTGTAATAAAAATACACCTAATTAACTCTTTTTTCACTAGTTTATAGAAAAAAGAATTTAATCTAAACATATATACATTAAGCCTATATCATATTTATGTTGCATAATATAGACAAGTACGGATAATTTAGTATTGTATCGTTTTAAATAATATAATTTATATATAAGTTTGCATAGATATCGTAAGTACTACATGGGTTGGTGCAATTGTTCACATTCAAATACTGCACAATTAAGTTAGAATGTTTTACATTTTAAACAAAAATTCCGTTTTTGATATGACCTATGGAGGAAAATTCGAGAAAAAACCGGAGTTCGGCAATAAAATATGTAGCTAATAACAAACAATGTCAATTTAAGGAACGTAAAATGTTTTTAAAAATTATAAAAAACTTTTTTGTACAATGTATATACAATTGATATATACTCATTTAAAAAAGCTAAATTAATATGATAATACTAGAAAAAGTTACGTAATTAATTGAAATTATTTATAATTAATTTCATTTGTTTATTTCAGAACCACTTTTATCGACATACTAGCATCTCTTTCACTTGTTTATCTTAGCTAATTTGAACAATTAAAGTCCTTCAAATTAATCTTGTTTGTTTATCTTAGTTACTTTTACATGGATGACCTTGAAATAGAGGATAACTTTTCTCCAGTTTTGTCCTTCGGATTTGTCCTCCGGTTTTTCTCTTGGATTTTTCTCTGGATTAAGGTACAACCTTTAATTTTGTATTGATTGTTATTAACAATTTTTGATTGAAATCTAATCAATTAAGTGTTACTCCATTTAAAAGTTAGGATCACTGATTCCAGCTTAATTTAATTTTTTTTAAATATTTAAACCGTGATAATAGCACGAATAAAAACAATTTGGATAGTGAAAGATAATTTACAAAATCTAAGTTAATAGTAATTCCCGCACTATACATGACATTTAAAATCCATTCGTCATAATCATAATCGGCAGCGGTGCTAACATGTTTGTTCCACTTCGTCTTGCACCCGGTGCACCACAAAATTACATTTACATATTTCACAGCTATCCATCGGGTACATTATACAATAGAGTGAATTTCTGAGATACCCCATTCTCCTTGTCTCGGCCAACAAACCTTTCAATAGAATCAATTGGGATATATTCAAGGCCCTTACCAGCTCTCATTACGTGACAAACGAGATTCAGTTGTCTTTTCAGGTTGCATTCCGAGTATTACGTCCTCTATCGCTGTCAGACCATTTTATTGTCATAACCATAGTTTCACTTCCTTCGAATATTTTTCAAATTTCAGTTTGGTGGTCCAGTTTGAAGGTCTTACAACCATACAACAGAACTACCAGAAATATGAACTGATCATACGCCGTTCAGCAGGATATTTTCCAATCTTATAAATGTATATTTCGCTAAAGTAATGCGGAACTTTACTCTTTTATCTCTTTATCCAATTATTGTTATTTTTGTTGCTTTTCAGAAATGGTAACAAATTACATTGTAAATGTTTTTTATCATTTATTTTATATTTTATTGGATATAATTTGAATGTTTATACCCTTTTTTCATTTTCATGTAATATCATTTTCAATCGACAATATTGCTACTGTAATTATATTTAATCGACCTTAGCTCATAAAATATAGTATCTATAAATATACTTTAACTGCTTTTTAATGCGCTCAGTAACAGATTGTTCGTAAACTTAAGATCCATTTGTTAGAGAAAGTATCCTTTTTACCCTTGCTTTCAGACAACTCTCTACTAGCACAGTAAAATAAAACCTTCGTATTAAAAACTCTATTTCATCAAACAACGAAGTATATAGCTTAAATTTGTTTTAATTTTTTTCAACTGACTGGTGCATTCAGTTTTAACTAGAAATACCGCTAATCACACGAATAAATTTCCCCCAAAATCTATGCTCATTTAGCAGCCGTGGTAAAAAGCGAAAAAGGATCAGAATAAATGTTGAGAAAATTTTTCGTTTCTCCTAATTCAACTGGTGGCAGCGAAATATTGTCTGGATCGTAATACAAGAGGAATTCTTGCGTTACTTGAACTGGAGAGAAAACTGAGAAAGACATAGCGAGAAGGAGAGACATAGAGAGCTGGCTGGAACTTAATATTTATCTACGGCTGGGTTAACCTTCTTATGTTCGGTTATTTTCCTCCAGCCCTAAAGGTAGTCGAGTTAGAGGCGCTAAAATTTAATGGTAAAACAGAATAGTGAAATGAATAAAGCCAAGATTTAAGATGATTTAAAATTGTGGAGGATTGTGGAACGGCTGTCGAGGTTGCAGGTTGTGAGGAAGCTGCAGTTCTTGGAAAGAAAGAAATATCTATTTTATTAGCATAAATATGATCTCATATAGTCGTTTACCCCACAAAAACGATTGAAAATAACGCAACTGTATGTATAATCAGTTGTTAAATAGATCTATGTATGTTTTTTAAGTCAGATGCAAGGAAAATATGATTGAGGGTAAATGTGGACGCTTGATACTCGCAAATTCTGAAAAAGCCATTTACTTTTTTTATCTGCCTGGCGACTAAAACTCACTTAGAACTAATTTATGTCATTAATATGGAAAGGCTTGATAATAGCGTGCGCGATGAAGCAGAGTTCATAAAGGAATTTTCAATATGTACCATTCAAAACGATTTCTGTGTTTATTAAATTCAGTGCTTTTTGTTTATCAAAGATAGTTACTAAATCATATGAAATAGCACACAAAGTTGACATCAGGTCAAATTTAAGCATTTCTTAAAACATCTGGTTAAAAAGCTGTAGCATGGGTAAGCATCAATAACACGTACATTAGTTACAACATTATAACATTAATCAATATATATATATACATTAGTAACTACCATACATTTCAATAAAATTATATGGTAACTAATACCCATATATATATGTCACAAATGTAAAATTTAAACAGAAAAACATATTTGTCATTAGAGTTTAGTATGAAATTGAACATTCAAGTACAATTTACAGTTTACGATAAGATAAATGAATAAAAAATCTATATTATGTGATGGCCAAATATATCAATTTTTTGTAGGTGCGTATTCACGTAATGGAATCAAATTATCACAACGGAACCGCTTTAGAACACACGTTTGTAATGTATTCGTTCATTTAAAATGATTAGTTATTTATATTGCTTTATTCCTGAAATATATATATAACCTATTTGTTTGCATAAATTATTTCAGAAAATCTTTGCTATAAAATTGTATTATTACTTTTGTTGTTATTTTCCTTTTTTTATTTATTGTAGGGATATACAAAAAAAATATTTTTTTTGATATTGTAAATACAGTTTTGTTCAGAAGTTTCTATAGAGCTAAAAAACATGTTATATTCTAAACGTTATTCGTAATAAATATAATATAAGTTCTATCACATCAATTATTCCAATTAACCATAATAGTAAAAGTACTTTATGATAACCTCAGTCAAACATAAAACTTTGTTTATCTGGGTAAAAAAACATAATTTATAATACGTTATATATTTACATATGAAACATAATGTACAAATAAAAATGAATTACTAAATGTGGCGACGTTAAGTATGGCATAGTAATAAAATCATTGTTTAACAAACAAACATAATTTAAAGCTAAATATTTGAAATTTATTTATAAATTATGACTTTCATATTAAATTGTTGAAATTTACAACCTTAATTGCTCATTTCACTGGTTTAATTTGACAAACTATAAAAATGTTGTTAATTTTGAGTAAATAACTTCTACTAAAATTACAATGATTAGATAACCATTCATTTTTGTTTATAATATTTGTTTTAGGAAAATGTTTTAGAATGCTACAATTTATTTTTTATACTTACTTTAATGTTGAATACTGATTGATTATGAATAAAAGCTATATTGTTTACAATAATGAAACATTGACCATTTTTGTAATAATCATAGACCCTACGGTAATATAAAAGCGTTGAATATAAAACTTGACTAATACTAATATGTTGGGTAATAATTGAAAATATTATAGTTTCGCTAGCATAGTTCAGTTTATAAAAAGGAAACACTTAAATAACATAATTATGGGTTATTACCAATGAGAAAAATAAGAGGGCACTAATAGTTTAAGTATGAGGCTTATTTATAACTTCCTTACCAGTGTGTTATATTATGCTTTAGAAAACGGTTTCATATGTTTCGATGCATACCTTTATTTCATGGTCATTAACTTATCTAAAAATGTTCTCTGTTATTAAAGCAGAGAGCTTTCGTGAAAAAATTGTTTTGCACAAATAATGTCACTTTGGTCATTGCGAGAAGTTTAATGTAAATATTGTGTGACAGACTGATGTACAACAATTGTGAACAACTGTTGTGTGTAAGCAATGAATTTGAGTAAAAGAAGATTTACAATGTTATCAGAAATAATCGAAAAGTATCAGCTTAAATATACATTTTGCTGTGTTATGCCACGGCTTGGATAATTATGAATGTTTTAGGGGTCATGGTTCTTTTCTTTCATTCTTTGTTCTTTTTGGTTTCTATAAAAATACCAATTAATTTTTAATAATTAATTATATTAATACAACTGAAAGTTGGACTACCAAAATGTTTTTTAACATATTGGACATTGTGAAATTCAAGTATTACTTTTCTGGACACTTGAAGAAATCGGATGGCCATCAAAATGCCATTTTTTAAACTGGTTACTTAGTGCGAAGAATAAACTATATGGTAAGATAGAAATATGTCGAATTCTGGCTGTTAACTTAACAATTAATCGCCAATAATATATAATAGGACTATTGTTCATCTATGTGTGCATATAACAATATGTGTATTACTGTTTTACATAAATGTATGCACAATATTTAATTTAGAATTTGAGTATATATACCTTATATATATTGTATATAAAAACAGAATTTAAAGTACCTACATAAAAATATAATACTAATTTTTATTGTTATTAAATATAACAAAGAAAACAATTCAAAACATTGAATTTATAATTACATGTAATCGTATCTAAGTTTTATAGAAGTAACACTTTTTAGTAAAGCCAAACGCAAGATCAAGTAACAGCTTTCTAGTTATTTATTCTAGATATTTCTAACAAGTAACGTACGTTAGTGCAACTTTCAGAAGCACTTATTTAGCCACGACTACATAAAAAATTATAAATGATCACTACTTGTATATTATATATTTATAGAAAATTTACCGAAAGAATGATAGGAGTAATACCATGACACTACTAAAAGCTATAATGTTTACACCACAAAATTGGAACTGTGATATAAACAAGGAAATGTTTAGCACGATGCTGTAAAATATGTATATTCAAATTTTCGCAGATCAACTGCCTATTCATGAAGTTAT
>JAUZND010002149.1:0-13043 GCA_034780555.1 Coelogynopora nodosa
TAGTGCTATCTCTCGGTATTCTCTCAAAACACTGAGTCAAAGTACTCTTTCATAGTATTATCTCATAGTGCTATCTCTCGGTATTCTCTCAAAACACTGAGTCAAAGTACTCTTTCATAGTATTATCTCATAGTGCTATCTCATGGTACCGTGTTTTTTTGACGATAACAATTCTATCCCTCACTATCTTGTTAAAAAGGTATCGCCACTGTGTTTTGCCAGTTTGAAGTGATAGCTCTTAGTCTATGTGCAAAGTGTTAATATTTCGAATAATACATGACTATACTAACTTATAAACAATTCTTGAAATAAATAGAACAATGTAATATAATACACGTCGTACTAAACTTATTTAATCAATAGCGGGTACATCTGTGTTCCCTGTAAACAATTTATTTGCTGTAAAATACGCAATTGTTTGGTGTAAATAATTAAAAAACATTACACTGGAGCATTGGCTTCTGGAGTGTCCGGCGCACCTTTGCCTGTGACTGCGAATGTTCTGGATGGGAGCGCTCCCTTGGCCGTATTGGCGGAGGACTAACATTATATCAACATAATCTTCTTTCTCCAACTTCTCCTCTAACTTGACCTACGTTCCATCCCCCACTTCAGCGCTCTCGGTCTCCGCTTCCTCCTCCTTATCGTCCACCGCTACCAATTCCTCATCTGTCCCCCTTCATCGACCTTTGACGCCTCTTGGATCTCGGTGTCCTCCTCGATAATTTCTTCACGATCTTGACAATCCCTTGAAAGTATTCGGTTAAATAAAGTAATAATAATTCCATTACATTATAATATAATATTGAATTATTTTTAAAAAGTCTAATTTATTTTAATAGAAATTCATTTTTGTTAGGTAGTGTCAATTCTAATGTGAATGATGTATTTCTTTAATATAGCTTGGATAGTTAACAACTTTAAAGCCGTAAAATAATAATAGGTAACCATTACTGAATTATGCATAGATTCAAATTGAAATAAATTTAATTAATTGTAATATTAACGCTATTTATTTATAATTTCTTCAGCAGTGGAGTAATAATACCTTTCTTTTCAGTGGATGGTAAGGCACCTAATTGTGGAGATAAATTACACATGTAACGAATGATTGGTACACGTTTTGTACGGATTTTCCAAATTAGCCGGGAAGGTACTGGATCAAGACGCTCTTAGAATTAATAATTGGACGCAATTTTTCAATTTCGTCAAGAAGTGACTTTAGGAAATGTCACACACTTTCGAATTATATACCGTCATTATTATTAGATTAGTATTATATTTAATAAAATTATGAAAATATACTTAACATTTCTATTTAAAATAACTATAATTTCATGTTATATATTTTTTACATCATCAATAAATCGTGTCATACTAATATATACAAGAATGACAAATAAAATAATTCAAGGGTGTAATTAGCAATTCAATTTTATTTTTGCCAAATATTAGATGGTCATGGCCATTTTTCCAATTATTTGAAGCAATTATTATGATATTATACAAGTGTATTGGAATGCGTTTAATAAATATACACATGGCGGTTCAAAATCATACGTATGTATTAATGAAGCTATTTACTAACATATACGTATGCAAATTGAAACATAGGCAAATAATTGGGACTTTGAAACGTATAATACTTAGTAAACAGTGTCTCGTATTGATATAAAAAATAGACTAATGACTTCTAATAAATTGTCGAGTCAATATTTATCATATTGCTGAGAGAGTCATTTAAAAACCTTAGTAGCACCAGTCGTTTTCAGAGAATTATTTATCCGGATGTGGATAATATATTCATCTGTCATGACCATGTTCGTATCATAAAAATCCATCACACATTCATATGTCATGACCATGTTCGTATTATAAAAATCCATCACACATTCATATGTCATTTCATGTTCGTATATATTATTATTATTATTGTATCACAATGTATCACAGTGTATTACTTTGGACACATCGCAAGGAGACAGGGAGAGTGTCTAGAGAAAACAATCATGTTGGGACAAATTGGGGGAGGGAGAGGAAGACCACCCACACGATGGATCGACGAAATAAAGGATGCGACAGGAGAAACACTTCGCAAATTGATGGACATGGTTGTGGACGGGAAGGGCTGGAGGACAATGATCATGCGTGTCTCCAAAGGTCAAACACGACTTGGAGGTACAAGGTGACAAGGTGAGTATAAATATTTGATGTCATTTTTAGGTTGACGTGAGATTAATATTTAACTTGATTATGTGAAAGGAAGACTATATTGAATTTATCTACTTAAGTTAGATAAAATTAATTATTAAAAAAATTGTATTTAAATATTTTTAATACATACGCTGTTTTTAAAATTCTTAGTATAACAAAATAGTCACGAAATCAGTATTAGTGTTCATATTGTGTGGCTAGTCAACACAGTCGCCCTTATTTCACTCGGAGTTAGTCATAATAAAATAGAGTGTAATCAGAGTAGTTAGGATTGAATAGAGTGGAATCAGAGTTAGTTAGAGTATTATAATGTATGTAGTTTATATTAGTTTATATTACTGATGACAATTGCTATGTTTATTGCAACATGAGGGACATTGTCACATGCAACATTGTCACAGAGGGAATATATATAGCATGACTAGTCATACAACATTTCTTTTCAATTCATATGAATTCAATTCATATTTCAATTCTCATTCTCATTCATTCTCATTTCAATTCAATTGAGTAATATTAAAAACTTGTGTTTTAAAATAGTATAAATTAGATATATTTATCAATTCGAAAATATATACGTTTAGTTTGTATAAAAATTAAATTTTAAAATATATATATATATATAATGATTACAAGTTTAGTAAATAATATTGTAAAAATCCATATTGATGTTTAATATATTGTACGTTGAAGCTTGCTGTAAAACATACAAAAAATAAATATAACTAAATATAGAATTTTAAAAAATATTAAGCAAAGTTTTCCAAATTTAGTACTAAATTTTATTATTAAATAACAATGTATTTTATTTGTAATAATTAGTGATTTATTGTTATTTATTATGTAGTAGGGAAGGAGCATATTTACTCCACCCCCCTCATCAGCAGACCAAACTGTGGTATTTTTCAAGGCATGTTAGGTACTCCATAAAGAGCCAATTTGCATATAATTAGTTAAGATCAAAATCCATTTATACAAAATAATAAGTTAGCAAAAAAGAGCGGTATAATTCAAACGTAACTGAAATCACGACCTAAAAAATGCTGCGAAGATTTCAAAACACTTTTAGTAATTTAGGTTTTTCCCTAGGATAGCATATACCACCCCACACCCAAGCAAAGGGTTAAAACGTCAACACAAGTCGATAAAAGTATCCATTGTTGGACGTAATATTAACTATGTATTTATGAATTATTACAACTTTTTAACTCTATGACTACCTACTAGTAAGTATTACGATTAGAGATAATGCAATGCTATTGTAAGTTGTATTCATTTATAATTTTCCAATGACACTAGCTATGTTATAGTTAGTATTTTCTCTCCAATATTGCTAAAAAATGCATGTTTTTATAAACCCATAATTATACGAACTAAAACAATAAATGATTCAGGTCATAATATAATATTTTACCAATTTACAAGCTATAGTCTGAAACAGTCAACATTATGTCGAAAAATAGGAATATAATAATTGTATATCAAATTCAAGGAAATTGTATATAATGTTAAGGAAATATATAACTATATGTGTATATAAAACTAAATTAAAAAGAAATCTGTTTAGAAAGCGTAACTTGAAAGTTATAGTTTACAGTAAAATATTATAAGATAAATATCACACATTTTAATTTGTAACATCAAATCATCACACGTCAGTTATCAAGAGGACACTCTCAAGGCAATTCGGACCATTCAATTGTTCCTTTTTTCTTTTCGGTTAAATAGGCATTGGCCTTCGAGAAGTGCTTACAGCCAAAGAATCCCTTACTAGCCGACATGTTGGAGGGGTGGGCTGCTTCTAGCACCTAAATTATATAAAAAATACTATTTTATTTAAATACAGTTAGTAAAACATATTATATAAATTAAAACAAAAACAAATTTCAGAGTAAAAAACAACAATATATTCGTCGCAGGGTTTGCTACCAGGGAATTAAAAAATATGGGATGTGATGGGAACCCATTGAAACCCTTAAAAATAGATTTTGCATATTCGTTCTTTGTATATTTTATTTAAATGTGCTAATACAATTGTTTTTCAAATGGCAGAACAACCGCTCTCTGATATTTAGAAGCACGACTCATTTTTATTTGTAAGTGTTTGATTAAATTAACGAGGATATAACAATTGTCTACGAGATAATTTTTTAAATATTAATAACAATGTTTAGAAATACTTAGGGGCGCTGGAAAAAGCGAGCAGGGGGCGAAATATTTATTATTTCAATATTTCAAGGTAACAATAATACAAATTTTATTATTACACATTTTAAAATGTTTTGCAAGTTACAATAGACTTTGTTTCAGATCTATATATCGAAAAAGTAGTGCACAACATTTACATAATAAAAACCGTAAGATGTTAGGTCACAAATCATTAGCGAAAACTATGAAAGCATATTTGAAATTCGCTTCTTATAAGGAATGGAAGAATCGGACACGTTCATTGGAACCTCTATTGCAGCTCTCTTGATGTCTAGTGGTACTTCTATTGCAACTCTATCAACGTTCAGTGGTACTTCTATTGCAGCTCTATCAACGTCTAGTGGTACTTATATTGCAGCTCTATCAATGTCCAGTGGTACTTCTATTGCAGTTCTATCAACATCCAGTGGTACCTCTACTACAGCTCTATCAATGTCTATTGGTTCCTCTATTGCAGTTCATCAACGTCCAGTGGTACTTCTATTGCAGCTCTATCAACGTCCAGTTGTACTTCTATTGCAGCTCTATCAACGTCCAGTGGTACTTCTACTGCAGATCTATCAAAGTCCAGTGGTACTTCTACTGCAGTTCTATCAACGTCCAGTGGTACTTTTATTGCAGTTCTATCAACGTCCAGTGGTACTTCTACTGCAGCTCTATCAACGTCCAGTGGTACTTCTACTGCAGTTCTATCAACGTCCAGTGGTACTTCTACTGCAGCTTTATCAACGTCCAGTGGTATTTCTACTGCAGCTCTATCAACGTCCAGTGGTACTTCTATTGCAGCTCTATCAACGTCCAGTGGTACTTCTATTGCAGCTCTATCAACGGCTAGTGGTACTTCTACTGCAGTTCTATCAATATGCACTGCAGCTATCTCGATATTCAATGGTAATTATTGTAATGAAAAATATAAATGTTATGACTTTTTATGTTATTTTCTCAATCTTCCTTCTTGCCATATTCAGGGGATATAATAAATTGTATATGTTGTGAAAAAATTGCTTTCTATTAGTGGTGTAAAATATTACTATTGTATTATTAACTCTGTCTTAATCATGACTTCCATAGTTCAATCGGCTAGAGCGTAAGATCGGTTCAATTCCGAAGGTTGAGGTTGAAATCCTCATAGGAGTACTTTTTTGTAATTTTTTTACTAATATACATTAAGTATTTGATTGCTATTTATAAGTATACTATATGTATTCTACTATAAGTATACTATATGTATTCTACTATAAGTATACTAAATGTATTCTACTATAAGTATACTAAATGTATTCTACTATAAGTATACTATATGTCAACTTATATAAAAAATATTTTTAAAGACAGCGATAACAAATTTCGGTTCTCCATGTAACTGATTTGATTGACATTTCTCGAATTCTTAAACATGACCAGATACTGAGTATTTAGTGATCGAATACGTGTCTCCTATCTATTCAAAAACAGAATTTGGGTAATACTAATGGCGAAACAGGGTTGGTGATGAACCATTCTTGTAAACATGGCGAAGAAGGTAGAAATTATATTGATATCATATATAACGTAAACTGTTTATTTATATGAAAATGTTAAGTACTTTTTTTATAATTTAAAAGATTTTAAAATTTGTATCACATGAAGGTAGCTTAAATCTGTGCAACAGAAAAGTTACGTATATTTTATTATTTAGAGATAAATTCTTATTTTTAAATGATATCTTAATGTATAAAACTGTATAATGTGGAACCAAATAGAATAATTATTTCTGTTACAAAATAAATGACTACATTATGCAATACTAATGTGCAGTGAGTGTCTCATTTTTTCTATTTAAAAAATAAAGTTTTTTTGTTTTTAATTTCGTTTACAATTTATTATAATGTAGAGAAAGTGTATTAACAAGTCTCATACGCAGTTGCGAGTGGGTGTCTCTACACAATCGCTTAATTTATTGATTGTATTTTTGGTATTTTATTTAAACGGATTTGTCCTGAAAATAGTTTAACTTCTTGTATGCAGTAAAGATGATAAACAGTACAATGATATGATGATACAATAATGCGCTCAGTTAGTATCACGATGTATATCCAGAATGTGTGCTAAAATAATATATAAAAAGCTGCTATAGGTTCAGTAGAATCGATTTGTTGTTAGTTCTGTAATTTTAAGCATATGGCATTTCTTTTTGACAGATGTATTCCTATATTAGTTTAACTTATTAAATCAAGTAACAAAATGGTACACTGTTTATTACTGCACCCACGAATGATGATGTCAAACTCATGGAATATCGGCTTTTGTCAAAATGGATTCTTACATTAATTTTTTTAATTTTTGTTAAACATAGTCGATTTACTTTTATATGGTTACCTATTACGCTGTGTGATCGTGAGATACTAAATATAATTAAAGATAAAATAAGCATATCAAAAATAAATATCACTATATATACTAATAATATCGATTTAATTATCTTAGAATAATTTACAAATGCATGCACTATACTTCTATTAATCCTAACAGCAGCAGATGTTTTTGGAAACCTATTTAGTCGGAAACGTAGTTTTGAATTCCACTTTGTATTTATCTGTGATGTTGGTAAGGTCAAATCTTGTCGTTGTTGATTGTTGTTTCGGGGATTGAACTATAATTGTCACGTTGCAAACGAGCAACTGTTGGTGACAACTACAACAAACGCCAGAGTAAGTTTGGATGGTTCTTACGTTCGACTTCCACCGATTTCTTACCATGATGTAATCAATTTGGTAACGTGTCTTAACTTCGGATGTTATTCATATATAGGTACGTATATATTCATATGACCTTGGATGTTGTTAGAAGAATGCACTGGTAATGGTCAGTTCATTAGAGATGTAATTTAAATTAATGAAGTTTTCTGGATTCTCAAACCATGTCAGACTCGGCTTCAATATGGTCAAACCCTACTTTGGCTTAAATCACCTCATTATTAGTGACATAACGTCTTTTTTCGGGGTCTTGTCAATCAGAGTTTGTAAATCTTTGTTGTTGATCGTTTCGTCATCAACACTATTTGTTCGAGCATATGCTTCAATGACTGTTATGTTAAAAGATTTGGACTTTAGTCAAACTGATATTAAACGTTCTTGTATAAGGTTGTTTCAAAGCACTCCGTGTATTCGGTAGTGGTCGTAGTATAGTAGTATAAAACGTGATATGCATCAGTTATTATAAAGTGAATTTTTTTTGGATATAATACTTTTGAGATCCCAGTAAAATTAATCTTCAAGTTATCTAATTACTTCATCAGTATAGGGGGGGGGGCTTGATATTGTCCTTGTGCAATTTTCTGCCCTTAGGGCCTACTAGTCTATTGGATGCCATATATTTTCGAAGTTTTTGTGTCCATTACAGATTAGAGTAAATATTATAAAGTTGCTTATAAAAGCGCACAGAAAATATTTATTGATCGAAATTTACAATGAAATTTCTGGGTTTTCATTACGATTGGTCTTTTTTATCTTCGAGACTTCTACTTTTCAGAAAAATGGGCATATTATCTTCTTTTGAGTTTATGAATTATGCAATGTAAAATATATTACATATGACTGTACATAATCAGGACAAATGGATTAAGTTTTACATATCTATTAAATGAATTTAATAATATTAAAATTTTACTTATTTTATCCCTAATTTTTGTTATTTAAAAAGGTTATTTTAATTATATAATTAGTAATATATATAGAATGGTAAAGTAATGGGTACATTTAGGATCATTACAATTTATATTCCAGTTAAAAATGTCATCTGAGAGTAATAAGCGACTGACCCTGACAAATAGAGAGAGGCCAAAATGGTAAAGTTGGTGGTTTAGATACAAATGATGGTCAATTTTATGAAGGAAACTTACACCTAATATGTAATTATTCTCTTCAGAAAGCAGAATAGGCTAATATGTATAAAGTTTTTTCTTATACTTATTTTGATATATTAGAATACATTCATATGTATCTAATTTAATTTTAAAATATGGCTTTTTTCATGTAATATTTTCAAAAATCTAAATATTGAGAAAAAATTGATTTATGTGGAAAACATTCTTTTTAATTGTATAAGTTATATATATATAAGTATTGGTCACAAACCAAGTGCTTGGTCCTGTCAATCATAACTCCCGCCTCCTGTGCCTCTTTGCCCCAGAGCATGAAAACCAGTCCCTCTCTGGAGTTAAGGTATTCCATCACACCGCCAGTGAATTCCTCCCAACCCTCACCCTTGTACGAGTTGGGTAACCCCTCTTCCACAGTGAGAACTCGATTAAGTAACAGGACCCCTTGTTTGGCCCAGCCGGTTAGGTCCCCGTGACTTGGTTTCTTGAAATCCGCGATGTCGTTTGTAAGCTCCCTTAAGGACGAAAAGTACAAGACCAATCGCTATATATGAGTTCGCAATTCGTATTATAACGAGATTATTTTAATTAAAATCAATATCGAATAATGGTACTATACCCATGGTGTCTAGGGCATTAATATGTATAAATTCAAAGATAAATAGCGCACAAAGATGGTATGGCCTATTTATGCCACCTACACACATGGGTATTTATTTTTGTGTATACCTTTAAATAGAAAATATCAATGCCACAGTTTAGGACTTCTATACGTTGGTATATATACAATATATGACCTATAGAAACATTATCATGATAACACGATAGTACTACCTATAAAAAAACGACATTAATATAAACGACGACTTTATTTGAGTCGCAAATTTTAAGTAGGCCTACGCACATTTATTTTAAATACTTTTTCAAAATTGGCTTATATTACGTCATGTCAAAAAATGTATAATGAAAATAAAAATGTTACCTTTTTAACATCGCATACTGTTTCAAATGGTAGCTCAATAGGTCAATGGAAAGCATGACATGTTAATGGGGGGATGCACCTCCTCCCCTACATGTCGTATACAATTTATACGGCCTACGTAGCAGTCAAGCAAATACATTATCGTAGAAAGACGACGGGAGGAGAGAATGTGTTTATCATTATTGAAAAATGGTTTTCTTATTTTTTTATGTAATGTTTATTACATAAAAAGCAATTTAAACTGACTGATGACTGAATGATAATGATTTATTCTTGATTCACAAATGGTATATGAAAATTTCCATTAAGAAATATGAAATGGGTTGGAACATAATTTTTATAAATTTAGTACAAATATCATTCACTTTTTAGCAACTGATGATGTTATTATAAAGTAATAAAAAAAATTAAATACACTAAACTATTTATAAATGAATATTAAAGGTAATCGTATGATAATATACGTTACAATACAAATTGAAAAATCGACAAAAGTTATTTAAGACTAAAACGTGCTTTGTTAACCGTTGCACAGGCATACTTTTAAAATTAAGTTATTTGTTTCTGGGGTACTTTTGTACCCCAAATTGAATTAAGCTATGGTGAACATTTATAGTAATGTATGAGCCTCATATTTGGTATACTATTATATTATGATGACGACAATATATGTGACGACATATATGTTATGTGATATATATATATATGACGACATATATATATATATGTATAAGTTATTTACTTGTCTGTTACCAATTGGGCCACTACTACTGACCAATCATGGATGCCATTTTTAAAATGAAGCTATTTTCAAGCACATTTTAATTTATGTTTTGAATAATAAACAAACAAATAATTAATCAAAGAAATAGATAATACACTCCTTTTGAATAAAATAATCATAATTATACAATAAAATTATACATTGCCTATCATAATTAGTCCATGATTCCGTATTCACACCCAAGTAATCAGTCTGATTATAAGTACACAGTTCCAGACAAATAAGTTCAAAGACAACCAGCACACACTCAGCAAGGTACGAGAATGATTTTTGCGTATAAATTCCTTGCATCTGTTGCACTTTGTTCGTGATTTTTTTGGGTCATCAGATCGAGGGCACTTGATGCACCGACCAACAGTTCGTCTGTCCTGAAGTTGAGCAGCTGGCCTTTCGTAACCCAGATTGATGAATGAGTGCTGCACTGATCTTGAGAGATTGGGTTGCTGCACTCGAATATTGATCATTGGATCAATCCGTTGGTAGCCTGCCTCCATGAGGAACTGTTATCTGTACCTGTTCATTCCTGTGGGCTGTGCTGAGATCATGGCTTTTTGAATGATGCAGGCATTGAGCAAAGACACCTCTACCAGATTGCAAAAAAGGCGTAACTCCAACGTCGGCATTTTCGTTTCGTAGTGTAGTACCGAATGAATACCGAATAGCCCATGTTGTCCACACCTGATTTCGTTTTGTGGTAAAATTTGATGATTTCAGGAAGGCCGTTGTCATCATTTTCTCAACTTCGGTGCTGAATAGACAAGTCGAGTAGAACCGGCTTGCTCTTTATATCCCAATAGCTAACGACCAAGACTTGCTGGTCCGAGCGATAATATTTTGAAGACTTTTTTACTCTCCCAACAAGGCATTTGGCATCACCAGGAACGTCTCTTTTATCCGATCTGACGGTTCCAACCAGTGTTGTTCGTTTCTCTGCTAGAATATTGGCCACACTAGAGGACGTGAACTAATAGTCTGTTGTCAGATTGTAGCCTTTATTGAGATACGGTTTTACTATGTTCATGGAAATCGATGTTCGGACATTGTAGCTCGAAATGCAGGAAAACCATCCCGATCAGACCATAAGAAATCCGTTGAACGAAAGTTGGATTTCAGAGCTCTTCCAATTCCATGAAGACCAATAAACGCTTTGATTTTAGCTCGATTTGTTGGCCTCCACATTTTTCTCAGTACAGATTCCACGTTGTATGTAGCGATTGCACGGCGAGCTTCTAAATTCGTGTAATGCACAAGAAGCATCCTTAGGTGATCCGGGAGCTATTCCGGGTTTTAATCCCAGTCGTGGAATGAATATATTGCGCTCTGGTGCTCGGGCAGGTTGTGGGCCTACTGGGAGAGTAGTCCATTGTCTGTCTGATGGTATTGTGTAGACATTTTGAAGTTGGGCGATATTTTCGTCATCGTCCTCACTGTTAGAATATTCTCCTTGAAAACGGAAGAGAAACTCTTTATTCAGTATAATATCGTTGTCCTCCTCTAGAAATCCATTCTCCAAATCTATCTCCGATAAGTCTATGTTCGGTTCACTAAGATCATCCGGTAGATCTATTGCAATTGGAGATTGAGGATCATATTGTCTTTCATAGTTATCTTCATCATCGCTAAGTTCATTGTATATTATTTCCAAGGCTCTTTTGGAAGCTGTAACAGCACGACGCTGAGGTCTACTTTGGCAGCCATGCGTTTTTATAAATAGTGAAAATGAAAATCTAAAATAATAAGGCACCTATATTACCTTTCGCCTTTTCCAATGCAATCTTACATAGCATTGTGTGTCCTTGGCTTTTCCAAATTCAGTAGACTTATACACTGCACTGGAGTACAATCGTGTTAAAAATATAATTTAATTGTAGGTGGGTATGCATAATAACTGCGGCCATAGAAATTACATAAACTGGTGAGTTTTTTCAGTTGTTGTGTTGAGTGTTGTGTTGTGGTGAGTTACTACAATTGGAGCATTGGAATTACCACGTAATTCCAATATATGATTTTCAATAATGGCTACTCAAAACAATAGTTATTTGGTATCTAAAATGGGACCAACTATGTTTTGTATCTGAATTAGGCTGGAACCATTTTTATTGTTCCAGTATTTGAACGTTTAGAATCTATCTCAAAATCCTTTTCCTTTGTGGGACAAATGAACCCCAAATACAAACCACCATGTATTACGTTGTAACCTTTGAACCTTACAATATTTCTCAAAATTTAAAATAATATTATAAACTAGATAATATTCGTAGTAAAGTCGAGGACTTTCATGGCGCGATAGTGTTTAATAAAAAAATTACTCTACATTTAAACTGTTGTGGGGTACAAATGTACCCCAGAACCAGTACAACGGTTAAATCACTGAATATATTTTCGAAAAATGACCCTTAATGTGCAGTTTGTAGGTAACTGTATTGCACTTATTTTAATCCTTCAATTTTGAAGTAATGTATGAAAATTATTGATTCAAAAATGTTAATGTGGAAACATTATATGATAAAAATAACGCTGTATGCTTTTTATAACTAAAAACTGAATATTATATGGAAAACGAATGATCGAAAAATAAATATGACAAACACGTTTTATTGCAACATATGAATGTGCAATTTTACAAAAACTGAAATAGACTATGATTTTCATTTACAAATACGTTGTAGAGTACAGCAAGTATATTATTGTTATGTAGCGATCAGAAAGTAGTTGTCTTATATACAATTCTCTATATATTGTTTTATATATCATATTTCGTCGCCGTTATTAATTTGATATATGAAAACAAATACAATATAATAGAAAATTTGGGTAAGTGCTCAAAATATTTTTCGTGATATTAAATATCAAAATAAAATTAATTTTAATGTAATTCAAAATATATACTTTTGACAATTGATAAATATTGTGAATTAGTTAAGTCGTGTGATTGTTTTGACTTTTTTGTGTCTAAAACGTGATCAAATTTAAGTTGCTAATTAGAAACATTATTA
>JAUZND010002150.1:0-13041 GCA_034780555.1 Coelogynopora nodosa
TCAAATTTATACAATTGTTGACTATATTGTTGTACCAGTAAATTCAATAACAATATACGCCTGATTCAATACAATAAATTATATTTTATAGACAACTTACGCATGTTAAAATCGTATGAATATATACATTAACTCTTAAAATAAATTTAATAAAAAATATTTAACACTACTAATTTGTTACACATTTACATGAAATTTATTCAAATAAAACGATTTTCTTTTGATGAAAATTTACAACGGAATATACAGTACGTTAACAATAACCGTAATCGAAATATATATATATGTATATGTTAACCCTATTTCTCTTAAATAGATGTAATTGAAACGCAGACATTGTCATTATTTAATCGATTTTCCAATTAATATCCTCTGAGCAGTAATGTAGAGCTATGAGGCCACATTATACTTTAATTCCGGGCAACATTTCTAGTTGCAAGTCTATTCTTCCCACAAAATTAAAAATCATGTAACTTTAAATATAGCGCATAGTTGATTATGTTGTGATATGAATTACTTTTACGTATTATATGCAGGCATAATAAGTGGATATTTAAATCGATAATTACTAATGCACAGAAACTTTTAAAGAATTAAGAAATAGAATTTTTAAAATTTGTTTACAATATGTTATGAAATTTTATTCTATATATATGATACGTAAAAAAATTCACAAAACGGTGAAATAACGCAAATATTTTAAAGATGAGTCTACTAAGTTTATAAAAACGTGAATGTGTGCATTTGTATATGTATACACTGCAGTGATACAAATTTAATTAAATGTACAGGCTAACAATATCCACAACATGACAGTGGTTGAGTCACCCGAATTATTAGCGATTTACTTAAAGAATTAGAGCTGTTTTAATTAGTAGTAAATATGCTAAATATACTTACACACTCTAAAAGCTAATCACTACAAAAAAAAATGTTGTTCTTTACAATATTATATTTGCAATTATTACTTTATTTAAATTAATAATTTTTTATAGTGATTAATTTATACAGAAAGTGCTTTATTTTTTGACTGTTTATTGTACCTGTTTCAATTCGTAATAAATCATTTTTGAATTATTAGCAATCTGAACAATTTCCTTTCTAATTAAATTTTCAGATTATACTAAGTATATAGTATACTACTTTTTGTTTAAATCAGTCAATAATCTGTTAAAAAAATATGAAAATGTTTGTTGTTGGTAAAATGGTTTGAACGCGGATGTACGAATCAGAATTATTATTATATAAAAAATCCTAATGTTTCGTTAAAATAACAATTTTTATAATTAAATATTTCTAATTAAGGGTTAATTTAACTTATAAGACTTAATTTTTTTAGGTTTGCTTATTACTGGTGGTAAAATTAATATCAATATTACATTAATACCAATTATATTGAAAGTAGTTAGTAATTATTACATTTTTATAGTAATTGAAATATACTATAACGTAATAAACCCAATCGTTTGAAATATAGTTGTTTAACAAATATCCTTAACAATATTAATTCAATTACAATCTAAAAAGCATATTTTTATCAATTTTATCAAAATATAAATATTGTTTTAGTCTTTTTGGTATTAATGTTATACTTATCATAGATATTGATTATTATGCTACAATCATAGAAATCGGATATGTTTCGGAAATGACGTACAACCCATAGACAACAAATGACAAAATACCGTATGACGTACAACCCATTGTTCGTCTTTGGTACAACCGAAACTTGTAATAAATGTGCCAACACTACATTTTATGCAACTCACTTGAATTTATTTCAAAACTTGTCTTTGGCTCGTGAAACATTTTATCAAATTCGTTGTATAAAAAATACATACAGTGATAACGGTTAGGATAATTGTATAATTATTCAGTCTCTATACAATTATATATTTTTCAATTTTAAACTTAATATTATTTAATTAAAATAAATAATTAACTCAACATTTTATTTCATCCGTCTATAGTATATATAAAAAAAGCCTTTAATTTTTATTACGATATTAATCGTGACCTATGCTCATACCATCAGTATTTATATCATTTTAACAATAAATGTGCACACTTAACTAATATTCAGTAGACGGTATTTATCATATTTTTATTTTCAAATTTCAATGACATAATTATTTTTAAATAAACCAAAATAAAAACATATTTTTCAAAATATCCTATTTTTACAATATGCCTTTTTTGGAATCCTCCAGTATACATGTTCAATTCCTCACGTAATTGAGTATAATCATTTTAATATATTGTAGAATGTATCGATATTATATTTTGTATTCCAAAAAAAAATTCTGAAGTATTATCTTATGGGGGGCGGGGCCCTTGTCATATCAGTGTAAACATTAAACATTAATCACAGTTATAACTGAACGTAAAACGTTATGCAATAATATGTAAAAACCAAGTTTACGTAAATAATAAAGTATACTTCGTGCATATATCTTTTATAAAATTACATATACAAAAATTATTACTTTATATATAAATGAATATGTTGATCCTCGGATATACACAAATAATATAAAGCTGTATAAAATATACTATTTATTTGATTATAATAAATATCAGTAACACAAAGTATCTGACCTATCAAAGCATAATTAGAAAGCATTTTTTACTATGTATAAATTTTACTAACCTAATTTTTTTATAAATGAAAACAATCTAAATTAAAATAGTTATTTTAGATTTGTATACATAATATAAATTTATCTAAATTATAGAATGGTGAAATACTATTTTTTACAGGATTTATAAATAATGATAAATATATGAATATAAATACGAAGAAGTAAAACAAAAAACTGCAATTGTATTTGTTTTAGCCATTCAACGAAGAATCAATCTGTTAAAAGTTGTCGTAAAATTATCGATATATTCCTTGTGATAACTCCAATCAGAATAATAAAGTCTGTCAGTGTATCTCTGTAAGAGACAATATATTATTAACTGACGATAATAATCAATAGTAATAAATTAATAAAACACAATTATTAATTCACTATATATATATATACATATACATATACATAATTAATAATAAACACAAATATAAATAATAAAATAAATATAAATAAGAGTGGTTAAAAATCACTTTTAGATACTACCTTCAAAGCCTAAAATGTAATAATATTCTCATCTTCAATTTCCCTCCTTCTAAATTGCAGCCCTTTTCCGTATATACTTAATTTAGTAATTGTATATATTGTCTAAATATTTCTAAACTTCCTATTTCATTTTGCAAGTTCTTGGACATATACAGTATTATAACCTTAATTATTTTTCTAATCAAATTTACATTAATTAATTTACATTCTTGTAGCGGTAAATTATGTCTGTATGAAATAAATAAAGTTTCACAAAATAAATAATATATCAGAATTTTTATATGATTGAGCTTATTTACTGTATTTTGTTTAGTAAGTTGACGTTCGATAATGCCAAAAGTAGTCAAAAGCTGTATATTTGTATAAAACTATTCTTCCCATCTATAATCCTTTAATTGTAAAGTGTTCCAACGTATTTCTTTATCGTAAATAAATTTAGACATCATGAATTTGATATTCAGGATAGTAAATCTGTATATACATGGTGATATTCAATAAGTACTATAAAGGGATGTTTTAGTTATTAAAAACAATTGTAATTTACAATAATGTCTATATCACAACATACGTACCAAACTTTTCTTCGAATAACGAAAACAATGACAGCAAAAATGGCGATAACCACAATAGCCAGTATAAGCAGAATAATAACGATTACACCGTAAGAAATTGGGTTAGGGTTAGGGTTAGGTCCAACTCGAACAGTCTACAAGCAACGAATTTAAAAAGAAAATAGAACTTTAATATATTCTGTAAAATATTTATAAAATCTGTTTTAATTATTAAATAATATTGCTATGAACTATCAACTGAAATATTTGCTATTTAAATATAATTAAGATTTACAATAAATAAATTCATGTTTGATAAATAATAATAAAAACTTAGTTTATTTAAATAACATTATTTTAAATTAAACCGACAATTTCACGTTATTGAAATATTGTTAAAAATAATATATTAATACATTTAAAGTTATTCCATAATTGAATTACGTTGAAAACATTAAAAAAAATCCATTATCGTATTAACGTATTCCATTAACGTATTCCATTACCATTAACGCATTCGATGTAACTATCCAAAATGTAATTATTAGTTTATTTCTAAAAAAAAAACTTCAAGGATAAAATATTAAAAAATTAATTTTATTTTTATAAAATAAATAATTTAAAATAATTAATTGAATTATTTGGTACTACAGCATACAGCATAACATCATCTATTTATACTATATTTAACGTATTAAACGTAGATATCGGTAACACATAAATTTTTAATTAAATTACTGTCTTTAATTCGCTGAAAAAGATGTTATAAGATGACATATTGTGGCTTTCAATAATGATTAAGTGGGAAAATAAAAGCATATGCTTATATGTTGAAAATATATCGTTCCATATATTTCTTAGGGATAGGCGTGTAAGTGCGACAGTATAATACTAAAGATCAATCAAGTGTTGATAGGTAATTAATAAATAATTGAAGTGATCAGATTTAATGAAGTCAAAGTATTGTTTAAAACACATAATAAATATTTAATAACTTATACAAATAATGTTATACATATTTGAGCTATATTTGACCTTTATGGAAGAAAATATAAAGACTAAATAAAAACATTTGTTCATTATAAATGTCATATTAACCATTTATAGGTAATGATACAATTATTACCATTATATACTAAATATTACAATTCAATCGAAATGTTTTAAATATTATGTTTTATATTATATACAATCACTACAATACACAATAGAAGTAAGCCATAACATTCTATAAGTGGCGCTCAGAAGCGCTGCTGTGGCCTTCACAAAGAGTATGCCAGTGATTTTTGTCAGTCGATAGATGAATCGCACGACCAATATGAACACCAGTCTATTCCTTTATATCCTGGGTCCATGATACTATTAGTCTGCATATTTCTGAACAATGCGGTTTTCCATACCTTCTCTGCTCATTATGTAGTCAAATAACCTAATTTTTCTTGATGCGATGTTTTTTCAAAGAATCAAAGTAGTCCCGATATCTTTTAAAACCTACTGATTTGATTTTATGTCCGACCAAGATACCCTGAGGACTCTGCGATAGCACCACACCTCGAATGCATTAACTTTCTTCTGATCCGCTTTGGTCATTATACCCATGATTCACAGCAACATTAAGCAATAGAGAAGATAATGGCTCATATAAACCGAATCTTGAAGAGCTATGGACACTCCCATGCTTTTTCACATCGTTGTAACTCCGCGTTGTAATCCTTACAAAAGCTGATCGTATTCTGATTTTGTTTTTGATGATACCATTAGTGATGAAAAGAAATCCTAAATACAATAAATATTGTTAACTTCTTAAATTCTGGCTCCATCAAATAAAAATTTTCTTTAAATTTTCATTGTGTTGTGACCGCATAACACTCTAAGCATAATATCCTCCTAGTAGATGTTACACACACGCAGTGACATAATACAAGCCTGTGGGACACATCAAAATTTTGAACTACTCCGTGTCACCACACTTGTTCTCACCGCCGACTCTTGATCTTCATAAAGGCAGCTTATGAGTTCTATTATGTGCTGTGAAAAATTCCATCTGCTTCATGATATGGATTAATTGATCATGACCATAACATAGTCGAAGACTTTTGCGTAGTCGATGAAATACATTTACAGTAATATTTTATTTTGCTTGCATTTTTCTATGATATTCGGAAGTTCACAATCAACTCCTGGTTTCCTTTTCGTCCTTCAGTTTGTTCTTATACAATTTCCATTTTATACTTCGTCTTGTTTCTAGTGATGATGATTTTCAATAAATTATTGCTTGCTTAAATGGATTATTTATTGATTAGAAAATTCTTTCTGAACTCCATTATTTTCGGAATAGGGATAAAAACACTCTGCACCAATCCTTTTGCCATTTTTTACTCGACCACATCATTTTGCGCACCTTCCATGAAACGTAAATGACTTCTTTCCCCGTTACTTTCCACATCGTATTAGAATATCATCTGTAATATTTGTTCATACTTTCGGGTAGATTTGGATTTTTGCGTTTACAGAAAATGTTGTAGAATTCTACACACCTTTCTCATGTCTTCGCTTCCAGTCAGTGTATTGCCAACATTTTTCTTTATGACGTCTGTTCTCTGGATCCATTTTTCAGTGAATTCTTTAATAATGATGAGCACTTTCTTCAACTTTTTTTGCTACATCTCAATACATGTTTCTGCCTATATTATTTGTTATTGTCTTACTTTGCACTCTTGTTTACCTCCTTGTTTAGTTTTATCCACTGACTCTTGTTTCCATTAGTCTTTGCTTTCCTCCTTTCATCTGCAAGATTTAGGGTAGTTTTGGATATTATAGCTAGCTGTTTTAGTTTTCTTCTTTTCTGAGTGTGATTCTGTGCAGATGCTTTGATTGTGTTCAACTCCTTCTCTTAGAATACATTTGACCTAAGTTTTTTTCTTCCACATTTACGAGAGGTGCAAATATGGTCAAGTCCTTCCGCAAGTGTTTTTATCGAGATATTATCACTAGTATATTAGGTTAAAAATAATTGCAGTAAATAATTATTAATAATTATAATAATGCTGTCAAATATTTAAGCACAACAAAAGAGGTGAATATACATATAATTTCTCGGTATGTGTTTTTACAAGCAATACCTATTATAGGAACAAAATGCACATTACATGTAAATGATAGCTGATGATTACCCTCAAATCTATAATTCTAATATTCTAAATATATGTTTATACAAGTTATACTGAAGTAAAATTATAACATTTAGCAGTTATACAGAAAAATATATACCTGAAATTATTAATA
Organism: Coelogynopora nodosa; assembly: GCA_034780555.1. NCBI lineage: Eukaryota > Metazoa > Platyhelminthes > Proseriata > Coelogynoporidae > Coelogynopora > Coelogynopora nodosa. Next base: position 6,956 of record JAUZND010002150.1, read on the forward strand.
ATGTTAAAGTATAATAAATAGTATGTAAGCCACATAATTTAATTTAGGAATACATTGCATATTTATCTGCATACATTAGATAATGACACATAGTATAATAATTCAAAATATGATAGAGTAAATTCCCTTGTTTTTATTAACTAGACTTATTTCTATAATTCTCTATATATTGGCCCCCATAAAAGGCAGCATCATTGTACTTTATGAAACTTTTAATCAGTATTTAGGACTATTTTATTAGTTATACGTAGAATATTCTTTGTTTCACAAAATATGCTATACCTATTCGACTTGACGTGTTATGCTTTTATTACTATCAGCAATGTTTACATATTAATAATATTAATAATCTCATAGTATTAAATATGTTTTTTTAATACTTACCTCGGCTTTCATGGCCTCGGCAATTTTTTCATTATTTTCTTTAACAAATGAAATCACTGTGGCTTGAGGAACTGGTACTCCATTTTTTTGCTGTATATAATACTCGATTACTATTTCCTTATTCGGCAAAATTGTAAATGACTTTATTTTCACATCATTTGTTGTAAAATTTTCTGATGCTGGTCTTGAAAAATGAAATGAAACATACAATGTTGTTATAGAATAATAATTTGCATTATGTAAAATAATTTTTCGATGCAATATGCAATATACTTTATAAAATAATTAATTACACGAATAACAATCACTATAATATAATTCTAACATTAATATGAAATAATCATATTTTGATTTCTTTTGAATTTTTTATTATTTGATTGTTATCTTTTGTCCAGTAAATTTTCTATTCTATTAAAAATAATTATTAATCGTTCATAAAATTTAGTTTTAAAACCTACAATTACATTTAATGTATGTCTATATATAATTTTTGGAAAACGTTTTATTAATGACAATTGTAAAATAGACATTTTACTCAGAAATTTTTTAATTGGAACGTGTTAAGCATGAGCTGTTTTGTAACAGTATATTTCTAAAAGAAGACCTGATAAAGTAAAATATATGTTTATATTGATTTGAAATCTTCGTCAAATATTGATTGTACAAAATATTGATTGTACCAAATATTGATTGTACTCTACACCATTTTGAATTTCTCTCTATTGCTTCATTGTTTCATTCAAAAACAGCCTACCAAATCCTATTGTCAAAAACTATAGGGACAACCCAATCCATACCATAAACATGAACACGTGTAATAATTGAAAATGATAATTATAAAAAGGATAACCGTATTATGTAACTAAACAATGGTTTGGACTTTAGACCATCAGCGGCAGTTTATCGGTTTGTGTGCACAGAGCATCACTATTCCCATTGTTTTGCATCTAATTAATTAAGTTGTAAACAAATATTTAAAACTTTGTGGAATTAGTAACATATTGTATTAATTATTTATTATGAATCTAAATCATTTTTTGCTAGAGCCTTTTTTCATATTGCCCAAAAAAAGTAGTATAACATTTTTTTAATATTCTGAATATTCTTTCTTTATAATATTTTGTTATTATTTCAAATTTATTTTCGTTGGATGTAATCGTAAATGATCCTAAATATATTATTTTATAAGATATTTCTGTAATTTTTCGGCGTCGTCTATTGCTTGAAAATGTATTTTTACAGTAAATTTAAATAAATAAATTTTTCTAAAATTTGATATTTTTAATGAAAATTATTTAAGGAATTTATGTATAATAGACATCTAATTGTAAATGTGTATGCACTCCTCCACCCTTTTTTACGTAATATTTAACAAAAATAAATACAAAATTAGACATAAATAATACAAATAGATAAATATTAAACCTTAAACACTTTAAACAAAATAATATATTAAAATACATTTTATAAGGAAACAACTATATTAATTGTTTAACTAACTCAGCTAGAAGTCGCCTTCGAAGTGTATTCGCGGGGAGAACTGACCAGCCACATTTTTCTCTATTTTTCGAACAGTATTCGTTAAGAAGTTTGACATACTTTTTTTTAAACATATCCTGGGTTAGCTGTTTGGTAAAAAACAAGAAACAATATATCTTTAACATAGCTATAGTACAAATTAAGATAATACATTATGTAACATTCTAAATAAATTTCTGACATTTAAAAATATACTTTTATAAAATACCTGGTTTGGTAAATAAAATAAGGTTTAAATTTTGTCCTATTTAGAATAAATATGATTAGAAACTTTTTTGTCTATGTATATAGATATATAGATATATAATGTATATATTTATTTCAATACATTTTATACCAAAGCTGAATAAAAAATAAGAATAAGCTTATAACATATAGACTGAATATGGGTCCATAGTTGATAAAAGCAGAATTCTCTAAAATATTAAAATGATATTGATAAGAATATATATCATTTGCAAAGAAGAATAATTAGATATAAATATGCGCAATATTAATAATTTATTAAGTTATCTATCCGAATATATATCAAAACTTTTGAAACTTCTTTTAATTTATTTATTTTATTGATATAATGATTTATTTAATGTATAATGAAATTTATTGGATTAATTAAATAATTATTAAAATTGGAATATGTTTTAATGCTGTAATAACTGGTCAAAATTAGTAATACTTTTAAAGTCGGACTGTAGTTAATATGCTTATTGAAATTTTGAAGCTAACTATAAAAACTTCTAGAATTTTTTAATATCAGATAGCACTAAATATACAACAAAATATATGCACAAACTATTAAGAATAATATCTAATCTATAGTTGTAACGCAATTAGAATAGAAAACACAACTTTTTTCGACATCAGAACAATAAATTGAATTAAATGGTAATATTGCCGTCTTTTACAATAGGAACATATGGCATATATACAAGATCACTATAAAAAATACTTACTATTTCATTAGGTTTAATTTTTAATCTTAATACATTTATAAACGGCGTTTCATTAGACGCAGTTGAAGTCACATCAGGTGTACTTGTGGTGGTAGCGTAGTCTGAATAATCTTTTGTAGCTGCAGAACCAGTAGCAGCAATAGAACTGCTTACAGTTGTTACTGGCGAAACAGTTGAATCAATAGAACTGCTTACAGTTGTTACTGGCGAAACAGTTGCAGCAATGGAACTGCTTGCAGTTGTTACTGGCGAAACAGTTGCAGCAATGGAACTGCTTGCAGTTGTTACTGGTGAAACAGTTGCAGCAATGGAATTGCTTTCTGTTGTTGAGGCTGAATCAGTTGAGCCATCGGAACTGATCACAATTGTCGTTTCAGAATCAGTTGTAATATCGAAATTAGTTGATTGGCAAGTTATTATCGGTGTCCAAAAATTCAAAAGAGCTGAACGTGTAAATTGAGATAGATGGTTACAAATTGTATAATAATATTTTAATACACACCCACCCATTTATAGCCATACGTTTTAAATTTATAAATACGGTTGAATATATATATATATGTGAAATCTATTAACGTAATAAAGATATTATATTTTGTATAATTAATTCTAAAAAGATTATGTAACTTGACTAGACGAACAAGTAAATATCTTATAATAATTCAACAAACACATAAATTTTTACTCTGTATTAATAATTTTTTAATAATCATGAAATTAATTATTTTTAATTATTAATGTTTGTTTAAACATCAAGTGTAGTCGGATATTTATTTTGTAGTTATTTAAGTTCTGTTATATTAAATCCACGCTTTTTAACGGCTTTACTAACGGTTATGTTTGGCATGGGAATTAAAGAGTAAGGATCGCTCTTTTTTAAAAATTATTTGCCTCTAATCCAATATGACATTAAATCTAATCCAACTATAATAACTAATGTCATTCAATTTTGTCAGAAAAAGATTTACGCAAACTATAAATGATCAGACTTTCCCGTTTCGAAGTCATTTGATTAAATTACACTATATTTACTAAATATATTTAGGACATGTTTACAAATATTTACTCAATTAAACAATCTTCTAATATAATTTTAAAATATACTTCACATACAAAATCAATTAAATGGAATTATATTATCAATTTAACATAACAATGATTTAATATTATACTTCTTATAATACTAATACCAGGAACTCATATCTCATAAAAATTAAATTTTTAAAATTAGTAAACTAAACATAATATACTTTTAATTTGAGTATTTCATTTAATAATGTATTGTTATAACCAAATTACATAGCATTATCTTACCGACAATAAGAAAAAAGTAACCTAAAGTCATTTTATCTGACTTTCCAAAATTTGAGAATATAAAATTACAAAAAATCAATCCTTTTCAATTAATGAATTTCTGTAATTAGTGTTACGTTTTTCGCGAATAAATTGGCATCAATTTTTCTTCAGTTATATACCTAAACACGATCAGAATTCCTTGAATACTGATGTCATTTATGTCAACTTAGTGAGTATCATTGTACATTACTAGAACATACTAGATTGGTTATCGGCATGTATTCGTGTGTGTTATAGTCAAATATTGCACACAATTGCAATGTCTGCGAGTGTTACGTGTTGTGATGATAATGCCTTAACGTCTCTAAGGTTTTAAGATTAATTCAATGTGAGTAGATTTCTTGGGGAGATAGATTACACTCACTGCGTCCTACATACATTTCTTATTGGCAATATATCGGGGTGTTTGCTTAGTCGTGTGTACAAGACGAATTGAAAATGCTAAAAATTGTTTACTTTCAATGCAGCAATGTTTTAGATATGTTATGTAGGCCTATATATATATATAAGCTATTAAATTTGTATTGAACAACGCCCAATTTAATAATAAGGTCAATATATTTACTATATACGCTTTTTTTATTGAACATCGACCAATTTAGTAAAAAGGTCAATATATTTACTAATGTGTATTTTAATTTCATAATTTTATTAACATACTTTAATTAACAGTTACGTTGTTTTTTGGCTGCATATAAAAATAAATTATATAGGTTATTTAGGTAGGAACATATGAAGCATATATGTAGCTAGACTATACATTATTTACAAGGGCACATATTTTGATCTATCTATGGTAGCCTACTTAAAAAATTATTCATTTATTAATAATTATGCTAATGTATATGGAAAATCAATTGATATTATATAAATTTAGATGAGGGCATTATAATATTAAATCCCAAAGACGATACATTTATCAAATATTTGTGGGCGTACTATTGCCCTTTTTAACCCTTTAAACCCGGATGGATCAACTGTTGAACCATAATATATTTGTTGCGTATCTCGGATGGATCAACTGTTGATCCATGAAATATTTTTCTTTATATGGCGTTAAATGAAACAGTAGGAAATTATGTATATAGCACGTCCAGTAGGGTGTGAGAAGTAAATTGACAAAACACCCGTAGTACAAAAGTGATTTTATTCTTATGGGTGAATACTATTTTTTATTCACAGATTGGTTAAAATTATTGCAGTGTAAAAATATTGGAATTTTCGAGTTCATTGATTTTCTTTATTCATATTTAGTAATTAGCCAATATTTTTACGTTGCTTAACTAATATCTTTGTCATTGACGTTAAGTGGAGAAAGTTCAACAGTGAAGAAGTTATCCGTGGAGATGACATTTGTGTAAACTGTAAACCATTTTCCGGAATTTTAGTCTAGGTCAATTTTCTGAAAATCTTAATGCTGAAGGCAAATCGTGTTCATTTATGGCATACACGTTTTTCAGAAGTATTAAGGGATGCTGAACTCAAATATGCTGTATGCCCAGCTCAAAAATGGCCAATAATGGTTCAAAACTGATAAATCTATGATGGCCGCCATTGAAACCGAAACTACTTAATATCTCGAAAATGAAGCTTCTAACAGCTTAGAAATGTTTTACCGACTAATAGGAAAGTAGGTATGCTCTATCAGAAAATCTATTTTTAAGGTCACATGATGACGTAATATGTATATTTTTAGTAGAAACATAAACAAAAATTGGTCATTCAAGGCCATAAAGTCTTAAATATCAAACAAAACTGTCTCAAACGCAATTACATATTTTTTTGAATGCTAGGCCAGTCGAGAGTCGACCATTCCTTCCTCTTTTATGCAAAACAACTTTCGCCATCTGATTC
>JAUZND010002151.1:2493-13041 GCA_034780555.1 Coelogynopora nodosa
GAGCTATGAAACTGCACAATAATGCTCCCCACACAGAGCTATGAAACTGCACAATAATGCTCTCCACACAGAGCTATCATTACAGAGCTAGATGCAGGTATATCTCGATGATCAGGTTGTTATAAATGTTCATAATATAGTTAATTTTGAATTTTTTAAAATTTTTATTAAAAAAGCCTTAAAATTGCAGTTATTTGGGGTCATTGTTACTGTACTCTACTCTAGATATCATAATATTTCGCATTCACTCCATCTTTTATATGCTTTAAAAGGAGATGCCACTAAAAATACTATTATTTTTAATAAGAATGTTAGTTGCGATAAGATGACAAAATATAATAATATAACTACAGTCGGGTTAGAAAAATACATTATTGATAAAACATATCCATTATTTATTTTCAGGATATGTTATTCAAATCTTCACAATAACTGGTGGACCAGTTGTGACGAGTTCAGTTACTCCGGATAGTCACTTCATATATAACAATACATCGAATGAATTAACTTTAAAAACAACAAAGGACTTTGACGATAATACAAATAATTTTTTCTCAATCAAGATTAGTATAACTTGTGCATCGGGTCAGACATCCAGCCGGGATTATTTAGTTTTAGTAGAGGATGTGAATGACATTGCACCAATGTGGGACAAAGCTATTTATACGGTTACTATTTTGGAAGTAAGTATTCCTGATTCAAAATGAAAAATATTTACAATGCAGAATTAATACATAAACTTAAATATACAAGCAATGATAACAAAACAGATAATAGCAAAAGTAAACGTGAACTCTTAAAAACAGGCGATGCCGATATTTTATATAAATGTAGTTTATTATTTTTTAGAAATGTAAACAATTAAAATATTTCATATATTATAACGTATTTATCCTTATATTTATTTGATTATCTCCGAAAATAGAATTTGAGTTTTAGAATGAGTTTTCAAAATATAAATACAAAATATTGGTCGATCAATTTGAACCCTATCCAATTCCGGCCAAATAGACTTTTAAATTCGACCGGTACGACCAGTGAACAGTCTCTATTGTTGTTCATTACAGACTGTTGTTTCAAATATACAACAATTATGTCTTCGCATAAACGTCGAGTTGACTAAATATCATCAAATATACGTCATAATTATAATGTATTCATTTATAGAAAACAGATGGAAAACATCAGTTTTTAGACTGTTTTTGATTGCTAATGACGTCATACTATGCAGTTATCACAAAACCTCAAACACATTATTTCGCAGAAAGTTTGTAAGCATGTAAGTGATTAATGAAAGTTTCAGTATAAAAGCTTAAATACTTTTTGAAACAGACAATATTTTTAAATGGCTATAAGCGTATGTTGTAGGTATACAGTATACAAATGTATGATGTCATTCAATTATCGAGTGTATTCTACGTGACCATGTGGAATCCAAATTGCATTGAAACTTTTAACAGGTACAGAAAATGTCAGTATGATAGCCCTTATTTATTTTGAGTGGTAATATGATTAAACATCGGTGGGCCAATTCTATCGTTGGTAAATTATAATAGTATATGCTTCTAAAGTTGCCTATTCATTTAGCTTCACTATTTCATAACATAACAATATATTTTCTTATAAAAAATCAATTTATTTGTTTTAAATTTAATCTTATGCGGACATTTTCATTTTCATTTTATGTAATCTATATTTCAGATAGTGTATAGGCCTATTGAATAAAATCACCTACATTTAAATGTGAACATACTGAATCTAATATATAATACATTTTAATTACTGCAAATAACTAAACAATTCATATTGCAATTTTTATAGATCATCAAATTTTATGACCGTGTATCAATTAGAAAAAATTGCAAATATTTCACGCGTATAGAACAGTGTTTAGTGTTTTAACATACTGCTTTTATGATGTAGCTATCTTGTTATGGGACTGCAGTATAACGACATGTGTATATCGATGAATTCAGATGTCTGTAAACTATTTTAAATGAGTACATACAAATAAATACAGCCACGCACAGTCAACTAGTCTATGGTATGAATTATGAATGAAAAAGATGTCTACTATAACTGAAGCATATATTATAGCCCCTGAAATGGTATGCATTGTTGTATTCACTGAATGAGCGCTATGAATTATGAATACTTCTGGATTATACGTTCAATGCATAATAATGCCGGGACTTATACTGTGTAGGGCCTACATGATTGAAAGTCAACTAAACTAGTGAAACGAAGTGTACCCTTTCTTTAACTTTAATCTATATAATATGATTTACAGGATGACAGACAGCATTGTATTGGCTTAACTACTTGCAGAGAAATCATGATAGGAGAGATACATAAACATACCTACATATTTAAAAATCCTGGATATGGTCACAATTAAAACATACAACGGTCATAATTCCATTTTTGATAATTTATTAAACATATTAACGTAACAATTTAAAAATCAACAACACATTCACACATTCACACACAACTACGTAAATTGCACTAGTTTATTATCTTAAAACATGGTTTCATTTAAGTATTTAAATACTAAAGTATACCTGCATAAATATGTTAGAATGTGTTATCAAATATATAAAATAAGTAAAATGATGTGCGTAATATTCACTAAAATATGCCTAAAAATTGAATATTCACTAAATGTAAGTCGAGGCGATTATGAATATGTCCTTATGAGTATTGTACTATTTGAGGAGAATATGGAGTATTACTCAATTCGGAGAGTTCAAAATAAAAAAAGTTTTAAATGTAGTGGAAAGATTTTTCACAATACAATCAATTTCACAATTCCACAAAAAAATTCGCAGCTATAAAAACCTATGTTGGTTTCTGAAATATCAATAGTTGAACTCAAAAAGCTTATATACAAGCACTGTGTACTATATATACATTATGTATATATGTATACAACGTATATATAACATACTATGATAGTAAATTATCACGTTCTATTCCATACCTCAACACCACCACAAAACATAATAATTAGTTAAGTTAGTTCAATACTTTGAATTAATCAAGTATTCATTTAATATCACATGCAATAATTACTTTAAATAGTTCAGCAAATGATTATATATATACAATATATATTCAAAATATCTTTCAAAGTTAAAAGAATTTTATTACATTTATGATTATGAACAATTTGGTTAAATTATGTTATAGAACACATTTTAGGCATTAATTGTTTAGAGATTATCATTTGCTTATAAAATAATATTTTGAGATGTCGAACATCCCATATTACGATAAAAGTAATAGAAAATATGCGAAAATGTTGTATATAATAAATAGTTATAGAAGGTTTTTTTACAATATATATATTTAAAAACTATCCATAATGTGTACATTACAAATATATTACTAATTAGTAAATAATAATAACAATATAAATAATACAATATAGATAGATTTTTAGCTATATTACTTTATTTTTGCTTTTCAGACATTGACGAATGGTTCAATACTAACTAAAGATTATTACAAAGGATCAACCCTCCCATCAATGACAAGAAGAGAAGAAACTGCTGTTGAAAAACTTTCTATGGCTTTAGAGACAACGGTAACGATATGGTCGAACATCGATGATTGTACAATACAATATTAATTAACACATACCTTTTTTACAAAAAAAATTAAAGTAATATACTGAAAATATAATAATTATATTATTCTAGACTATTTTTTCATTCTTTTGCTAATGATATTACTGAATTGAAAATAAATTTTAAATTTGTTGAATTATCTGACTATTGAAACTATTTAGCCGCTTTATCTGTAATAAATATAAAAAACAATTTTTACTTAAATCCTTTTACAATTTTCAGTTATAGGGTTAGATAATTTTTCTATGTGATGTATTCTTTTCTATAATGTAATTATTGAAAATTTATTTTTTATACATGTCAACTTGTGCTGTTTTGTTATGTTGTTGATTTTTTAATTTTATACAATTTCAGCCCTATTTTATTCTGACAAATCCATCGGATATTAATGTACGTAATCCTTGAATTATTTGTACTTTATAGCTTAACATGTAGACGTAAAACATCAAACAACGCATTACTGAAATTTAAGATGTTTTTGTGTAAATAAACACTAATAGACAATAAAAAAATGTTTTGCAAGCTCATTAACACCATACGCTGCAATAACAAGCTTATTATATATTTCATAATGGCGATGACGCAATTATAGTTAGATATTATGTTTTAAATATATTTTGGTTGATATTGCTTATATGTTGTGTTAATTATAATTGTAATGAAAACTGTGAATTATAAAAAGTGTTTTTCATTGTTATTCATTTAAAATAATATTTTTAACATTTTATGTGGCTTTTGTATAATAGCGTTATTGTAGTTCGTTTAGTAAATAATTAAGAAATGAGAATTTTGATTACATAATAAAATACAAATATAGTTGAATAGTATATGAAAGGTCGATTAGGCCACACACCTTAACCTTTGACCATGATACTTGACCTTTGACCTATACCCCCCTAACCCCTCTAAATTAATTTTTTTACGATCGGGATCATTATGGATCATAACTGACCCAAAATCTTTTCATTGGGCATATTTTTTAGGGTAGTAATCTTTAACATCCAAAGTTCGTATAATAACTCACAAATATAAAATAACTATTGTTATACCATTTACAAATATTTGTAAGTAGTATATGATCCTAACAATTTAATTAGTGTCTAACTACATTATAATATTATTATTTAATTATAAATATTGTTTTTAGCCTATAACTTTTGATGTTTACAATTTATAACCAAACTTGGTATGATGACTCAACAACATAAACCAAATCGTTAGTACTACTTCATTTTTTTGTAAACAGTATAATTATTTATTTAAATATTTTTTTTATATAGTAAAATAAAATTAACTAGATAGACATTCAGAATAGCTAGGAGCCAGTGTATATTTTTTGAAAATCGGTTGAAGTTTAACAAAGTTGTAGACATTTTAGTTATTCATAGCTGCTTACATTTTTTTATATACAATAGTCAAATGAAATTAAATAGAAATAAATTTGTAATAGCTATGTGTCAGTACCATTTTTTTGGAAAATCGGTTGAAATTTGACAGAGTTAAAAAAATAGAAAAATTTGATTTATTAATTAAATATTTAAAAAGTTAAAATAGATTAACATTTGTAATTGCAATGAGTCAATGTTATAAATAAATAATAAATAAAAAGAAAGAAAAAAGTTTATATTTATTTAATAATTAAATTATGTATACCGACTTTTGTTTTTAGCCTGTAACTTTTGATGTTTACAACATATGACAACCAAACTTGATATGACGACTCACCAACAGTTTAAAATTGTCTTATTGAATTTTAATATTATGATGTATTATGCCATATATTGCACGATGATTTCAAAGAGGATTCTGACGTTCACTCAGCTTGGCTTGATTTTGCTACTTACAGATTGATTTTTATGAGAATTCCTACTAAATGGACCCAAATAGTTTTGTCACAAATCAATAAAGACAAATGTTTATGAATCCAATTTTTTATTAAAGTGTAGCACATTAGTAGGATGCCGAAAATGGTGATTTATATGAAAGGTGCACAGTAGTACTTCATTATATAGTTTGAGATGAAAATCTGCTTTAGTGTAATGGATGTATTTTATTATTACATGTTTCAATATTATCATCACCAACATCACTAAGTGATATATTAATTGAGTCCGATGTATCACGCACTCTGCTTTCAAAAATATACCAAAATCGTTTGATACTCTCCAAAAGAGCTGAATTATAGGTGACAAAGGTAGTATCTTCTTAAATTTTTTTAACCGCTTCTTTAATTCGTTCCATTGCCTCGTAATTTTTCATATAATTGAATAGTTCGATATAATTAATTTCGTCTGTATGTTTTATATATGTCCTCCAGAAATGAATTCAGAAGCGTCGACTCTTTCTCTTTTTACATGTCCTCAACCAAATCCTCCATCGATTATATTGATGTTTCCTCCTTATCGGATCGTATTGATTCATCGTTCGTCACTGATTGATTTGAGTTTAATTTCTTGTTCGACATCTTGTGTTGATTAATATCCATGCAATAAGTCAACTTTGAGAATTTTGTTTCGTCAGTATCTGTTCAAAATCACTTCAAATTGTCTTTTCAGTTTTGTGGGTAATCGATTTCTTGAAGAATATTTCCGTAGTAGTAAAAACTCGTTTTCGATGAATGGCAGCAGAGTCAACAGTAAGAACAAATCCTTTATATTGAAAAGCTGTCGTGCATTAAACAGTATCTTGTGTACAAGCAGTAAGCGTGCATTAATTCGAACAATGTCTTTTTTGCATATCGGACAACTATCTAGTTGGTTGTATTTAGTGTATATATTTTTTGTATCATATTAATTGTTTATGAGTTATCTATTCTAGGTGGTCTTATAAAGTGCCTGATTTGTTTTATATTGTCTTAAATAAATCCGATTGGTCATATAAGTGAATTTTCACCAAATTATCATGAAATGTAATCAATGTGTATGTGTTTTCTAATAATTTTGATGGTCTACAACATGGTTCATTTACAAGTTATATTTTCTTACATGTTAAACACCTTTTATTATATTTTTCATGTTTAGAATGTCCTTTTGTGATACTATTTGGTGATACAAAAAACGTACAATTTAAATAATATTTTAAATGTTATATTTTAATATGTCGTTTTACGCAAATAATTTATTTGTCTCATAAATGAAATATTTAAAAAAAATTTGATGGTCTCTTACACTGTCTGTTTTGTTTAATATTATGTTAATTAATTTCGATTGGTCACATTAGGAAACTTTTAGCAAATTATAAATTCAGATTAAAAATTAAAAAAAAGCATGATTAAGGATAGAACGCCATTTATTAGTTTAATTATTTCAAAATTATACAACAGTAGAAAGAGTAGGAAAGTTAAATTCACTTTCTAGCAGTATAGGATCCGGCATCAAGCAGATAGATGGTAGCGCCACCAATTTGCCTTCTCTCAAAAGCATATATTGGTATCGTTCTTCGTCCACCATCACCAGCGTGTATAATTGAAATTGTATAACAATTACACACACATGCATAAGCACATCCGGGTAATGCTTATAGTTGATGTATCCTGAGATTTAAAAATTCTTCAATTATTTAAGTCTTTCTCACCTCAGGCACTCCGAGGAGGTGGGATATTTTTTACCGGGATGCTTTGATTGTACTGCACATTTCGAGTATGGTTTAAAATTTGAAAATACACTAATGTTATGGCACTCACTGTTGAAGAAGTAAATATAGCGAAATCTTTTGAACATTGTATTATTGAATTCCACTCTTCTCCTTCTATCCGTTGTCTTTGTGAAAATTCTATAATTCTCGCCCTGCGTGAGGAATTGTTATTGGCACAATCTAAACTTACACGGTTTGTGTATTTCTACAATCGCTGCCACAGCTCTATTCCACATTAGCTATAGGCGCTTATGCCGTTAATTCCAGGTGTTTTGAATAATTTCAACTTATTAAATCCGGCTTTTTAATACTAATATTAACATATAATTTGTAAAATACATCACAAAATACAAATAGCTAATCAAGTTATACATTATTTTTATAAATAATAAACAATAACTAATACACATTACACAATATAAATTAAACTATTCATAAACAGTACAATACATAGAGGTTATAACTAATTTTATCAATTTTTAATCAAACATAGAGTTGTATAAGTTTTATTTTTTCTTCCATATTTTAATTACACTCATTGCAAAATAATAATTTCAAAAGTATTATGAATGTTTCAAAAGTAACATATTATTAATTTGTGAACATAATGAATACATACAAATTCGATCCTGTGTCTCTCAAGATAACTCGCTTATATTTTTATTTATTTTGTAATCATTTTAACAATAAATAGATTATATTATGCAACCTTCTAATACATGTATAGTATATATTTTAATTTTTTTCGTAACATTTACTTTTTAATTAAATATACATCTTTGAACATCGAATAGCGTTCATTTTGTATTGATATGAATTGTACAAAATTATGTCTAATATTGATAAGCATTTAACATATTTGAACTATTATGCTGTTTAAAATATTTAATTAGTTATAATATAGAAGTAAATATGTTTGATTTATTACTATTTACAATTAAATATATAATTTGGACATGTACAACTGCTTATATACATAAACATATTATATTTTATTACACACAACTACGTTTTTGTTTTAATTAAAATTAATTATAACTATGATGTTATATTATATTACATTGACAGCCAAAAATACAGCTCATCAAAGCATTGGATTATGAAGACACACGTCAGATAAATTTGACTTTAAGAGCCGAGGTCAGTAATTTTGGATACATACAATATATAATGAGTAGAAATTAACTATTTTAACACTTCATATCAATAATATAAACAACATTAAATCATGGAACGAAAATTTATTTAGGCTATGTGTTTTGTGAAAAATTTTAATATGCCGTAACATTATGATACACATTGGAAAATAATAGAATTGATTTTAATGTTGCCTGTAATTATAAATCATAATAATAACAGTATTGCTTTTAATGTTGTCTGTTATTATAGAAGGTAATAAAAGTATTGATTTCAATGTTTCCTGTAATTATAAAAGGTAATAACACTATTGATTTTAATGTTGCCTGTAGGTACTTATTAAAGATAATAACAGAATTGATTTAAATGTTTCCTGTAATTATAAAAGATTATAACAGTATTGATTTCAATTTTGGAATAGTTGTAATAGGTATCTCAATGGTCATTTATTTTTTAAATGTTAGGAATTAAAAAAAATTATTTAATTTTTTTACAGGACTATGACATGTCTGGCCAGTGGAAATTCAACGCAACATGCCTTATAATTGTCAATATTCAGGATGTTGACACAAAACTACCGATCTTTGAGTTGGCCTCTTATTCTGGAACAATATATACCAATGCTACTCAGGTTAAATAACCCTCACTTATACTTAGCTTTTTAAGTACAATTATTTAACTGAAATGATTCAAAAGCTAAATAAAAAAGGTTTGATTATGAATATATTTGATTAAACATTTTGAAATGTCAACATCAAAGTTAAAAATGGTTGTGATTTGACTATAGCTGTTAATAAAAGACTTGCAATTTTTTTAATAAAAAAGTACAAAACAATATTTATGATAGAGCAGTTTCAAACTTAATAATATAATTTATTAATAAGTTTATCAGTTTCTTTAACAAAAATATAATTATTCTGCAGCTTTACTGCATCGGACTCATATGTTTTTATATACTTCAGTAGTGGGTGATGGTTATCTCTGATAACCCCCCCCCCCCTTAACCCTAGAAATATAAAATGATTTTGAATTTTCGTGCCCATTATAAATTTAATATCTTTTTACGATCCGGATCATTATGGGTCATAAATATACATACATTTTTCATTGGGTATATCTTTTTAGGTTAGTAGCCAATGATAATCAAAGTTTGTATTATGACTCACAAATTTAATAGAAATATTGTTATACTATTTATAAGTATTTGGAAGTAGTATATTACCTTAACAAATTTTATTAGTGTATAATTACATTATAATTTTATTATTTAATTATAAATATGATTTTTAGACCGTTTTTTATATTTTTGTAAAAAAATACGTCATTCGTGACGTCATTTTTGTTTTTAGACTATTACTTTTGATGTTTATGTACAACTTATGACAACCAAACTTGGTAAAATGACTCACCAACATAAGCCAAATCATTTATACTACTTATTTTTTTGTAAGTAGTATATTATATATATATTTTTTTAAATTATTTTTTTGATATAGTAAAATAAAATTTAATAGATGGACATTCAGAATAGCTTTGAACTAGCGTCCAATTTTAAAAAACCGGTTGAAATTTACCGAACTTATGGACATTTTAGTGATTTAGAGCTGATTAAATCAAAATACGTATATATATTAATATAGTTGAATGAAATTAAATAGATAGACTAGCAGAATAGTTATGAGTCAGTGCTTATTTTTAAAAAATCATTTGAAATTTGACAGAGTTGTAGACATTTTACCATTGTGATTTATTATGTCCATATATTGCACGATGATTTCAATGAGGATTCTGACGTTCACTCAGCTTGATTTTTCTACTTACAGATTGATCTAAAAGTAATCATTATGTGTGTTTTCTAATAATTTGGATGGTCTACTACATGGTTCATTTACAATATGTGATATATTTTATTACATGTTAGGCATGATTTATCTTATTTTTTGATGTTTAGAATGTCTTTTTGTGATACCATTTGGTTATACAAAACGTACAATTTGAGTAATCTTCAAAATTCATATTTTAATATGTCGTTTTGCACAAATAATTTATTATTCTCATAAATAATTTAATATTCTCATAAATAATTTATTAATCTCATAAATAATTTATTATTCTCATAAATAATTTATTATTCTCATAAATAATT
>JAUZND010002152.1:0-13041 GCA_034780555.1 Coelogynopora nodosa
ATATTGGTTAATATGTGCACTGTATATTGGTTAATATATGCACTGTATATTGGTTAATATGTGCACTATATATTGGTTAATATGTGCACTGCATATTGGTTAATATGTGCACTGTATATTGGTTAATATGTGCACTGTATATTGGTTAATATGTGCGCTGTATATTGGTTAATATGTGCGCTGTATATTAGTAAATATGTGCACTGTATATTGGTTAATATGTGCACTGTATAAGTGTTTAGAATTAGTTTATATACTTTGCGAATATAAAATATGGGATCCAGGAATTTGTAATACAGTGTGTGCAATTAAATTAGCACAGCTTATCTTTATAATAAAAGTTAATAAAATATTTAAATAATAGCTCTACTCAAAATGTACCAAATTGATTTTCAATATTAAGACATATTTTAATTTTTTATTGTTGAAAAATTCACTTACTGTTTAAAAAACACATAACATAAAATTTTAAAAATAGTTTAAGTATTATTTAATTTACAAGGCCAAACAATTATTCCCCTACATATTGTACATCTTACTTCGTGACAGAGTTATCCAATGTTTCAATCCCGTAATTCTGGTCCCTATTTTGTCATAGATATTGTTCCATATCGTCTTTTTCATCAATTTCTTGCCATCTGTTAGAGTTCCTTGTATAATAGCACATCTCTCAATTGCCTTCGCATACGATACTGCCTCAATTATTATTATGCAAAAATCGGTTTCCCCTTGGAATATCTTCTGTCCATATTTTATTTTACTACTGCAAACTGTGCCGTCATCTGTAAATTAAATATAAAAAAATGAAATTGTACTTCAAGTTATGAACAATAAAATTTATACATTGACGATTAAATAACAATGTGATATACAATATATATATATACGTGCTTTTTCTATTTGTTGGATATCTTCATGCCCTAAAAATGTATTAAAAAAGATAAATAAAGATCACTGGGTTCTTCAAATTTTATATTTTGATATTAAATATAATGATATATTTTAAACGTGATTCAAATGGCGTTTGCATACACATTTGTTCCGTATATAATTGCGTACACCTATATTCCAAGCCACAATGGTATGTCAGGGTGGGTTTGTTGGTTTGTACGACCCCCCCCCCCCCCACCGCTAATATGCAAATTTATTGTATGTATTTTATATATATATATATATTATCTGTTATTTTAAAAGATGTTATTCAATTGGCAAAATTTCCGAAATTTTGCAAAAACATGTTGCGTTGCAAATTATAGAATTCGAACGAATAACGTGTTTTGTATTCAACAAACACTTTGTACATTTACAGAAAAAAAGATTAAGTTCATACAATAGTTTAGATACGCGTCATAAATTCCGAACTCCTGAGGAATAATTCTGCCTACGAACAACTGCTATAGTATACCATTATACATATATTTATATATATATATTTATCGACAGCTATAAGATCAATAATTCATTGCTGATTGGACAAGATATTTCCTTCGTACGTGGACATATTTTGTAGGGTTTTCTATTTGGAAGGGGGAAATTTTACCCCCCATTGGAAAAAATAAATTTCCAAGCTTCCGATTAAGTTGAAATTTGGTATACAGATACTTTCTATACACTTGTCGAGCTATTTTTATTTTCAAAAAGTACCAATAAAAAATTAATCTGATTACATCATAAACTCCAGTAAGAAAAATTATAGCAACAAAAACCATGTATGTTATAACTTTTGATCAATTCAACCAATTGACTTGATTCTAATTGCATCTGATAACAGATTACGAGATCTATAATAGTTAGGTATATATTTATTATTATACTACTTATATAAATAAGCTATAAGTAGTAGAAGTACTATTGGAGTGTTCTTTTAAGTTGATGGTTATTCTAATAATTAATGTTATCATTCAAGTTATATGAATACTTATTTTTTCTATTAATGTTGCGAGTTTAGCTCCTAAAATGATCGGAAAGTAAGAAAACCCAGTGGGGGTATACTATTTTCTCTGGTATGTAAAAATGATCAAATTTATATTTGTTTTATTTTTTAGTTAACTAACAGTATTTTAGCCATTGAGAAAAAAACTCAGGGTCATACATTACATTGTTCAATCAAAACCTTTATTTATTTGAGAGTATTAATATAAGCTGAAGGTTTTTTTTCCTACACTTACGAATTTCGCAAAAAGCATATTTATTCGCGACATTGCAGCTGTCTTTGCCAAATCTGGTCTTATTTCGTGAAATTACTGTCATGTATTGGCACGCCAAACCGGATAAACCTTTTCCCAGAATGGTTAAAGCCCGCGAGTTGTACTCTGTATAGTCTGAAAAAGAGAGAATTTTGATATAAAAAATTTAAAAATCGTCTGAAAACATAAAATTATTTTAACATGTTAAAAGCTTCCTTTTCTAAAATATATAGGGTTATTTTCAAAATATGAAACAGTATAGTACAGTCAAATTTTGTTTGAACCTGGAACTAAATACACCAGAGCTATATTTGGTATCAGGTGACTGGCGAGGTTACGATTGTGCGAATTCTGAAGACGAACAAGACAACAGCAGGGATGAGCTGGAGGAAGCAGAGAGTGATGGAAATTTGTTTGAGCGGTTCTTCAACATTTAGAATAGAGTATACTATGCACTGTAATTGCAATTAATATTTGCTTTTGTACGCTTTCTTTAGTTCTACATACTAATAGTATAATACATTTAAACAGTGTTTAGACTTGTATTTAGGATAAAACCATTGTAACCAACGAAAAAGGAGTGATAATTTCTAAGGAAAATTTAGTTTATACCCATCATACAAAAATTTATATAATTTTTTTCCCCAAGCATCAGAGTCTTAGACTTTTTTTCTATCATTTTCCATAAAATTTCGCTTCTTTTGATGCCGAATATAGCTCTAGTGTATTTAGTTCCAGGTTCGGCTATTTTTCACCAAAATTTGACTGGACCAAATACGAGTGTAATCAAAAACAAATCTTATAAATAATTGAATATTATCATATTTAAATAGTGATTAAAAGTAGTTCAGTATTATACTTTGTTTCGACTTCCCATGTCATAATACGAACGCTAATTTCACTGTTTCAAATATCTGATAAAATAAAAGTCGTTAATTTACATAAATATGAATATTATATTTGACACAATGAATCTAGAAAAGATTAGGATTTAATTATTCTTATTTTATATTTTGTCATCAGACGATTCTAAATACTTGAAATAGTTAAATATTCTATTTATTGTTTCAGAAAAGTAGACTACAGTCATTAAATAAATTGTTTTTTAACATTTATTGTTTCAAATACGTGTAAAATGAAATTTTTATAATAATTGGTATAGCTACAACAGCAAAACAATTTATTATCAAATACGTTTCGGGATATTATGTGATTTATTGGGATTGCATTTTATGTTTGTGTAAATTATATGTAACACATGTTATACATATACCATATATAGTTTCCACTGATTGCAAACTTTTTAGTTCTGTGCGGCCGCATTGATATTTGCATATGAGCCTATTTGGTATTTGTATATATTTCCAATCAGTGAATGCAGAATTCCGGTTCTTGGCTTACATTTGGTCTGATCCATTTATTTTTTATATATATAATCCATAATAAGCCATATAATTAGCGTTAAAGAAATATCGGGGGTAGATGTAATACGTTATATATATACATTAGTATTTGAATGAAAAATGGACATTATAATTTGTAAATTATTTCTCTTAATTGGTACCCATCTGTATAAGAATGTTGCCAATCAAGTGAAGAAACCTTCTACACCAGGACCTTCGAGACCTAACATGGAGATACCATATATCAGTTGACATATGCAATTGCAGCTAATCCGGTGCACTATTCCTATTTAAAAGCTGTGTAGGATTATTTGGCAATTCTGAAAAAAATCCTAAATGACTGAAACACATATTATACTTTAAAGGATACAATACAACTCTGACATATGTTTCATTTGCTTACCAGACTACATACACCATGTACAGGTCAAGGCAGGAAATCATGAGATATTAAAAATCGTATGTCCTACTTAAAAACCATCATATTGAAAAACAGTTGAAATTAAAAAATTCAAGTATGCCGATACTCTGACAACACGTTTTTTTCTCTAAACGGTATGACATTGTCACCCAATTAGCATTATTAATATATTAATCAATTAAAATTAATACTGAAACTGAAAAACAAAAGTGTATCATTACCGCTTATAAAATGCTTTGCTTTTTCCAATGGAATATTGCTGAAATTTCCGACGTATTTATCGTATTCCAATATTTGGTCTGAAAATAAAACAAAACAGCACGAAAACAGGATTAAAAAACTAAATAATTGAGTTTGCGTTTACGTTAATGTTTTACAGGCATTTACAAATATACATTATTTTGATGAACTGGCAGATTTTAAAATGTGGTTAAATGTGATAGATATATATATATATATAATAATCAATTTGTTTAAATTTATGTTTAGATTGAGAACATGCTTGCTGTTTTATTGATCCATATAATCTGTAGTCCAGTCCAGACCACTTAAAAATAATGGATAAATTGATTCTCTGATTAATAAATATGGATCGCAGAATTGTTTTACATACAATTTAGAGAGCTAAGCTAAATACAACATTACAGAGCATTCATATTTGTATACACACAAATAAACTTTTATTATGTACATAATGCATTTACAAATATGTTTCTTTTCACAAAATTCAACTGCTATCAAAGTGCATTGGTTGAATTAAGGTTAAATAAGATGACTTCTTGCGGTTCAAAATTGATAGTTGCTCCACATTACAAATGACTGTTTCCATGTTTGCTTAATTCCAGTCAATCCAGTTTACATCTATTATATATTATACATATTTGTATTATACATATCATACCATGCATGACCTGGGGCGAATTGTGAAAGTGGCCATAAGTGATGTCTTAGTTGTCAGTAGCTTTCTTGAACACTTTTGTATTGGTCTTGGACCAGATAATGCTGCCGTTTTCACAGGAAAATGGATTGAAACAATAATATGATGATCACTGACAATTTCCATCGTGTAATGATTGTATGTGTAGATGCATGATCCATGATCATCGGCCTTCGTTAGATCTGCCCTTCCTTTCTCGAGAAATGGTATGAACTCGTGGCAGACCTTTTTACATCTCACAATAGAACAAATGCAAATGATTTAGAACTGGCAAGATGCTTGGTTCAGAGTGGGGTTAGCTTGTATTGGAAGATCTTACTTGATCTTTCAGTTAACCGTTGAAGACTAGGAAGAAGATATTCTTACTAATACATACTTTTAAATACTTTTAAATCAGACATTTGTTGAGCGTATATGTAATTCACTCGAGGGGAAACGGTTAAGCTGCATTATAAAAAATGTCAATAATAGATCATTTGTATGTTAATATGCATACTAATTATTATTATATATTAGTAAAATAAAATAAAATAATAAATAAAAAATTTTCTTAAAAAAATATACCGTTATGCAATGAATAGAAATTACGATTTGCTGGTAGGTATAAGATGGAAGATTATAATTTAGAAAATTAATATGTCAACATATGGACAGAGACATATTTATGTTACAATTAATTCACAGAATATTTATGATTTACAAGAATAATTGACGGATTACTCATTATATATTTATTACATTCATTGAAGATTTTGTATAACATATTGACATTTTCGGTCTCATCCTACATACATAAATCTTTAATGTTATACATAATAATACATATTACTATATTAATAAATGTATATATACATATATAATTAGACCGTAATTACTTGGCACATCGGCGTCCCACGGGTAGCAAGTTTCCTCCTCTTGTCGGCAGCACGTATCAGCGCACGGGGAAATCTGGGTTTCATTGTTACAGATATATGAGGAGGACCGCTGTATACCGCATGGAAAATGTTGACTATCTATAAATATAAATGATCTGAATTAAAACTACTGCATTTTAAGAAAATATTGCGTATTTTTTCTCAAAATATCTTAACCGCCTTTCTTAATGTAATAATATATATAATTGTGATTTATATGCGATATTTCAAGCAACCGTTTCGAGGCAGTTCAGCGATAAATTAAATATAGGTTTTCATAAAAATTTGTGGCCGCCGGGTTAAAATAGAGAAGGGATTCTATCTTTCTCTGTTGAAATAAAGTGTGTATTCTACGAAGGAATAATGGAATCATATTAATTATGCTTTCTAATTTCACAAATGACAATTCGAATTCACTGAGCGTCAGCTGATTATTTAAAAAAGGATGAAAGAAAATGAGAAAGCCCAGCTAAAGTACATTGAACTTATAATTGGCAGTTATAAAGGTAACATCTTGCAAGCTTCAACCTCTAAATATGACGCACACATACCTCGATGTACACAGTATGATATTGATGTTCAATGCAGACATGTTTGAGAATATTATTTAAATTTTTACTATTTTTAGATTTTGCTGGTATTTCTGAGGGCATTTAGTCGGATCTTAGTCGTATTTAGTCGGATCCTTCTGATGGGGTTATTACCTATACTGTTAGAAACATCGTGGAGCCCTATTGGGGACCCTATATTTTGTGAGACACTATTTGGCCAATGCACGTTGTTATTGCCAACGGTTACCACCAAACTGCCAACAAACTAACAGAAATGCAGGTGATGTTCACTTAAAACATCCGGAAAAAAGGTCTCTTACAAAATAGATGGACACAGTTAGCTAACGTAAAATATGTCACAAAATGTCAAACCTAGGTAAGTCTAAGGAAGTCAAAAGAAAAGCCTCACGAAAACTGAACTACGGTTATATATTGACAAGATGATCTATGGAACCAATCCAACAATGTCCATTAACAACATAATCAAGTTTTAAGCCCCAATGCAGACAATTAGGCAAACATGTAAAATAGGACAACAAGTGTCTTAAAAAAAAGCTGTGGAAACAATTGCCAAGAATGGGCAATAGTTTTGACATCTCTTTCTCAACGACAAAACAATAAAATTTGAATGGATGAAACGGTACCATTAAATATACCACACTATTGAAATAAAAACGGTCAAAGCTACATTATGAATGTAGCTCAGATGATCAAATCATCACAACCATAATTGAAGGAAAATTGTCAAAATAATAAGCGAAAGAAGTTAAGGGATCTAAACTTCAAGCAGCTAGGAAATCTGCAAATTGAATTAATGTATCAAAATATAAATGACAGCGTGATACAATCACACGCTAGCACTCTTGGAAAGAATGCCGTCAGATGAACAACGATGTGAACAAAATTGTAAAAAGATGTATCTTTCTATCTTGCTTATTTCCCGTAGAAAAGTTTAATTTGTTTCATAATTTTTAAAGTATGTTTATACATTTGTGTAATGTATTATATTTTGTAAATTCTGAATTGTGTTTATTTATTATTAAATTGTCTTATGTTTCTTTATTTTTTTTTGTTTTATATAACTATCTCGCATTTCATGATAACTTTACAAGTAAAATGTTAAAATAAATATGTTAAAAAAATTATTTCCTTTTGACATTTGTTATATGACATATTTGAAAAAAAGTCATTATCACAAATTCGCAATCTGACTATTTACATAATATGTAAATTAATATTAAAATTCATTGACCGCTATATACATATGACATTGTTATGAATGAGTTATGAATAATTTATATTTCTAGACTGACCCCGTGTGAACAGGAGATACTCGACATTTTAAATTTTTTGATAAAAACAAGCTGTGACACATTATGTTATGTATTTCTATCAATTGAAGATTATTCAGGTAAATAATATCTGCTTCCGCTCACCGATAATGACTATTTTCAAAAAATAATCTGTGTAACGATCTATAAAATGACTGTCTTAATATTTCATGATTAGCCGTTGTATGTGATTATCTGAATAATATTCCGAATAACCTGAATAACTATAAATATTACATTGCTTATTTCCAATTACAAACAAATATAGCAATTGTGTAACACTTTTTAATAATAATATTAAAAGGGCAAAAAAAGTTCTTTTCACCTGAAAGCCATGCAAATTTGTTGACAAAATTTTTAACCGCCGTTCGTGAATTCATCACTTCTCGCATCCCAAGCCAAACGAGCTTCTCAGAAACTCCATTATCGCTTCTCCATTGTATCAGCTCTCTAAACTCCCTCTCATTCCGTATCTCAGGTAGGCGTCCACCGTCATCCTCACAGTGAAGCTGGGCCGATCGGAAGTCCATTAGGCGGCCTGGCCAGATCATTATGGAACATTTGCTATCTCCCAGTGGGGCTCGCAGAACATTGCCGCCCATTCTGCGGTTTCTGAAGTATTGCTCTGTGCAATCGGTCATTTTGCGGGGGTTGGGAGCCATCGCTGAAGAACGTAGACAATTAGATGGAAAGGTGTTAGTTTTAATGATAGTAAACGAACATATTTTATTCAAATACTCAACACCACCACAAAACAGACAAACAAAAATACAAATACAATTACAAAGAACACGAAAATATAAAAGCGACCGTCAAGTAAGAAACACAATTTCATAATAATATCAGGATGGTTTAAAGGAAAAAGCAACATACATGACTAAACTCCAGAAAGGTCAAACAAAAGGAATGAGTTATCATCAGACGTAAATATTATTTATAAAAAAATTACAATTCAAACATAGCTTGTAAAACAGGCCTGGAGGGATAAGATGGCAAGTCAAATCTGTGGATCTAAAAGACAGCCTGTTGAATCCAAAAAAGCAAAAAAATAATTGGGGATGGACCGGATAATAAAAAAACACGTGTAACAACTCATATTTATAAGAAAAAGGGAAGAAACGATGAGTAAACAGTGGTGCGGGATTTGGACATGAAATAACAATATAAATAACTCATTAATAAGAATGTTTAATTATTGATCTTTTGTTAAAATCAATTTTTGACATTTAGTGCATTGATATTTGGTTTCGTGTGATATAGATTAATTATATTGACTAAATAAAATTGTAGTATTTATAGCATTACTATATTTGGTGTCATGAGATTCTGTACAAGGTTCAATGATATTCGAGGTCATGAGATTATGTAAAGGGTACAATAACGATATTTGCTGTCTTGAAAATTTAAGTAATTGTACTTTTTGCGACTTCAGCAAAGACAGAAAAAAATTATGTTGAACTATTTTAATAAACATTTTGAAATGTTACATTTCTCGTTCATACACAAACATATTTTTAGTACAAATAAAATAATTCCGTAATATATTTGTTTACATATATATGCCTTAAAACTCAAATGTATTTTCTAAAAATATTCGCAATAATACAACTAACAGGAACTGATTTTGTGAAACTAAATGAATTTATTGAAAATTAGTTTTTTAAACTTTGTTTGTAGTTGAACTATAACAATAGTATATATATGTTTAATAAGCTGTATTGTGTTTATTAATTAAACAATAGTATGTAATGTTTTACTCATAATGTAATATAATAAAGCATATAGTGTTTCATTAAGGCTTGTCGTAGTCAAATTGTTATTAATAAATCAGGTAAATAATAAGTATTTCATAATATAGTAATTTTAAATATTAATTAATAATAACTCTTTGCATTTAGACTGAAATAAAAAATTAACTAATTAAATCAATTATTAAAAATAATTTTTAATCTTTATATATCTTTATATATTTTACTCAATGTTTTACTAATTATAATATTTTATTCAACTACAGTATATTATACTATTCAACATTTCCTTTATACACATTTTATCTTAAACAATGGAAATTATTTCTTACCAGAAACAGTACCGATTACCTCAAACAAGAGAGCAATAAACCACATGATACATAGGTTCGTTTTCATGACTGTATAGGTCTTCCGCGCTCCACACAAGTTCCTATAGTGAGTACTACTGTGTTCGATTAACGGATGTTAACAATGTGAATAACAAGAGGCTGAACCACTTGACCTGATGTTCCTTGGTATTATATTAGATACGAATCAACAGCCAATACACGAACTGGATTGAATATGTATACATACGTACGCGTAATGATACTAAGTTATAATGAGATACCAAGATTATGTATTTTCAGCTAAATACTGGGCTATGTACAATGAATTGTTATAAATTGTACAAACGTAACAAAAACGGTTTAAAATAGTCTTATGTAACTCCCCTACAGGGACTGCAATTTGTTTAAAACTAAAAAATATATCTTGCCCTTTGTGATAAGTGCGTATGTAAAAAATGAAATAAAATATTGTAGATTCAGTTGATAAAATAACAACCCATCTAGCTCACTTGTTTCCGTAGAGTTGGACGTCTCTGGTGTCGCGGTAACAACCGGCAATATTTCTAAAATTATATAAATTTATATTTTAGTATTATTGTATATATATAAATAACATTGGAAACTAAATCATTATATCGTTGTCGTTCCATGTATACAATAGATTTGTTTAAATAAGAAGTAGCTTACTGGAAATTTAGCCATTCTTTAACAAAATATTATTATTTTCATGGATATTAGTGACTGAGGGTTACTATGAAAATAGTCGTGGCCGCTTGTCTCATGGTATATGAATATTACATTTCGTCAATTATTGGCCGAATTTTGTATTTTGGAAGTTTGAAAACTTGGCCGATATTTCAGTTAGTAACAATATTATTTTATTAATAAATCATTTTCTATTATCAAATGTCTCCAGTTGAACCAGTCGATGAACGGTGTCTCTGGATTTGTCTATGTAAGCGGATTATTCTGCAAAATGTATCGATTACAATTCAGTTTACAATAATATTATCGCCGAATACTTTTTTGACAATTTACGCACAATTTAATTTAGTTAGTCTATATTATTTTCGACAGTTTTGTCACAAGACTTAAGATTTGGTTCTTGTTGAAACGAAATCTATTGATTATATTATAATAGTTCAGTGCAAACATTATTGTATGTAATACCTAAAGATTTAAAATATGACTATAAACCCAGATAATGAGTTAACAATCTTTTCTAAATAAATCAAATAAACTGCAATTTTAAATAGATTTTTTTTATAAAGATCAGCTTCAAATAAAATTTACGAAAAAAAATTCTACATATTTTGTTCTTGAAAGAAAAACATTAATTTTTTAAAATATATTATTAATTAAGGACTGATAATTTTTTTCATCTTAAATATTATTTTGTATGATGTATTAAAAATTAAAAATATAGACACGTAAATCTAATTTAAATAGATAGATAATAATATTATAAACGAGTAGCGCATCGATAGAATTTAAAACACAATTTATATTGATAATTTTATTATACAGTTTTTCACATTTTTTATATATATAGTGTTAAAAAATAGTCCACTCATTTTAATTACTGCTCTTCTATATTTGTTACGTTAGTTACTATAATAGTTTAAATCTATGTATCGTTAGTTACTATAATAGTATAATAGTTTAAATCTATGTATCGTTAGTTACTATAATAGTTTAAATCTATGTATCGTTAGTTACTATAATAGTTTAAATCTATGTATCGTTAGTTACTATTGTTTACATCAACGTATCGTTAGTTACTATTGTTTGCATCTATGTTACATAAGTTACTATTGTTTACATCTATGTTACATAAGTTACTATTGTTTACATCTATGTTACGTTAGTTACTACTGTTTAAATCTTTGTATCGTTAGTTACTAGTGTTTACTTTTGTTACATTAGTTAATATTGTTTACATCTGTGTTACGTTAGTTACTACTGTTTAAATCTTCGCATCGTTAGTTACTATTGATAACTCTACGTATCGTTAGTCACTATTGATAACTCTACGTATCGTTAGTTACTATTGTTTAAATCTACTTATCGTTAGTTACTATTGTTTAAATCTACGTATCGTCTACTGTTTAAATTTTCCCATCGTTAGTCACTATTGATAACTCTACGTATCGTTAGTCACTATTGATAACTCTACGTATCGTTAGTCACTATTGATAACTCTACGTATCGTTAGTTACTACTGTTTACATCTGTGTTACGTTAGTTACTATTGTTTAAATCTACGTATCGTTAGTTACTATTGTTTACATCGACGTATCGTGAGTTACTACTGCTAAAATCTTCTAGTTACTACTGTTTAAATCGATGGTAATGCATCAATCTGCATTCACAATAACAAATTATTTGTTTGTCTGTAAACATTATTAATTCGGTAAAGTATTCATTCTATTTAATGTCAATCCCACATACTAGTTCCCCCTGATTCTGTTCAGGGAATACCTAGCTCTGTATATCGCGGTTAATTATCGACCCGTGCTTTATCAACTTCATGATATTCAAGTGAAACACAACATGCCTAAAAATATGACTTTACAAACATTATAATATTTGCATTTATTTGCACTAGCAAGAAATGCATGGTCTATAATGTAATTCAGTTTAAATAGATGTGTGCTATTGAATTCTCTCAAGTAGCCTACAGTGACTTTAATTTTTTTTTAATTCAATTGGATTTAAAAAAATCATATAAATTTTGACATGTTATATATCATTGTTATCATTAAATATTTTTAATTAATTTGAAATTGTAAGCAAAACATCAATACTTTTAAATGTCAATAAAACATATTCAATATTTATTGGATCAATAAATTACACAGAAAGATAATCAATAACACATATCAATATCGAGAGGATTATACCCATGTAGGACCAGTACTGCATGTACTAGTACTGTATGTATGTACCAGTACCAGTATGTGTTGAGAGCATTTAAATGAATTAACCAAAATATGTTTATAAATCAGTGAAGCTAGAACCACACTATTATAATGCCTGCCTGTTTTGCATTTTTTGACTTAAAATATATAGAAAATATGAAAATACCATCTTATATAGAACCAAATTGGCCTAACATCACAAAACAAGAGATGAGAGAAGAATTTTTATGCCACGCTTATATTATAAATGCGTGAGCAAAATTTTTTGCTCACTGTTTCTAGTGAGCAAAAAGAAAT
>JAUZND010002153.1:0-13040 GCA_034780555.1 Coelogynopora nodosa
ACCAGAAACCGGTTAATTAACACAGAAAGAATTGTAGGAAAAGAGTTAATGGAAGTGTAGGAGGAATGTAGTATGTCCTTATTACAAGAAGTACAAATAAATTATTTGCATATAATAGACCATTCCTCAAATTAAAAAAATATGCTTAAGACCATTTTTTTGCTTACTAGCACAACATATACGGTAGGTAGCGAGTATAGTTTCAAAATCTGATCGGGCTATATTATATACTGTGAAACATATTCTATTCATACGATACTCACGTGAGTTTGAAAAGGCTGATTTACACGGTTATTGCACCACAAAATGCAAAATGTTCACAAGTTTCGCACCATTGGAAAACAAAAAGAGTCGAGAATCGACGGGCTACCCCCCTAGTTCTATACTAATACACGATATACACACACACACACACTATATATTCGTTTGAAAACAGATAAACAAAAGATTCTACTGATAAAATGGGAGGTAATATACGATAAAAGAAGGTAACACATGAATAGACGAAATATTTTATTCAATTAAAGTATTGATTGTCAATTACATGCATACATACATACATAAAATATCATAAAACGTGATGAGTAACCAGATTACATAGCTTGCGGGATAATACCAAACTAAGGTACACAGCTCATTGAGTGACTGAAAATTACGGTTTTGTTTCTGCAGTCTTGAGAGAAGAAAAGAAAAAAGTAACAACTTAAAAATCGGAATAAGTAAAAAAAAACGTAATACAAAGATTGTCGGCGACAACACAAATGCGTGAAAGAATTGAAATACTGATAGAGCGGCTGAAGAACCCATGAAGTTAAATGGACGGATAAAAGTAATATATTGATCTGAGGCTGCCAATTTTGAACGAATTCGGTTGCCTTTGTAAGCAGATGAGATGTACAATGTACTGCTAACTGCAATGGGGAATATATTTAAATTTAAAATGAATGAACACCGATGGAAAATATAAATATAAAATTGTATTGAATTGAAGGAGTTAACATGTAAAACAAAGAACATGACCGAGAAAAGGCCTATTAGTGTATTATATAATCTCGACAAAATAAATAATGATAATAGCTAAATGATTAGTGTAAAAGAATTAAGTATTGACGAGGCAGTAATTACATATCCCGACCAACACAGGCATTAGATAACCCAAGACACACGCTATTACTTGGATACTACAGTAGTACTACTAACACTGATACACAAGTTCCGGGCCAATAATTCAGCCCAACCAGCTGCAGCTAGCCCGGACGACGCACATTGCAATGCACAAGAATAAATACCATTAACACACAGGGCATATACTAGGATGTGGACGGAATGACGATCAAAGCATGCATTGATATGTGAAGACAGTGTTCTACTCTGATACATATATGCGGACTATACTATGCCAAAACAGTGACACAGTATGTTTGTCAACTACCAGAATTCGTCATGTCTTCCCCCCCTCTCCACAGGCACGTCCTGTTGTCTAGTGGCTCTGGGTGCCCGCGTTGAGTTGTCTGGATTGGGAGATCGTTTTCGAGCCCCAGAATTCCACTGGAGAGGTGTGGCTATAGATTTGTTGGATACAGAGACAATTCTTTCAGTTAGCGAGAGAGAGAGAGATTGGGAGAGAGAAAGAGGATATGGCTCTAAAATATTAAACATAATGTCCTAATTATTACCAAAAAATCGCACCACACCTACATCTGTACTTTTAATTTTTATCGGCAACATTTTTTAAAAAGGAGAAGGTTACAATTTGAGAATAAAAAATATTTAAAATGTTAAAAATATTAAAAAGTATGTTGTTTCAAATAACATACTTATTAGCAAGCCGATTTGTTTTGTGGAAAAATAGGAGCAACACTGGGATTAATATAGTTACTTAGGGTTATGAAAACTTAATATAACAATTTTAAAAATTAGTCTGTGTAATTTACGAGTTTCAGAATTTAACGTGACACTTTATTATTTTATTAAAAACACTCCAAACATAAAAATTCTATAAACAGCAATGTGTTGCTTTGGTAAGTTTGAAAGTAATCACAAAAACTTGCCAAAAAGGTGAAAACGGATTCCACATATCGACAACAAATTACTTAAGATAACTAACAGCAAACATACAGATAATGTCGGATAACTATAACACTATGTTACTATGGATACAAGTATAAATAAACAGAAAGCTATAGAGCCATTTAAACCAAGTAGTTTATTATACTTTCAGTAATTTATTTAGGAAAACCATTTTTGAACACTTTCATATTAATTAGTGCAAGGAAATTTGCCGAATACATTAAAACAATTATTAATTAGAAACAACAACAGCTGCTTAGCAACAACTTACCACCCGATTTCAAAGGTGAATCCGTTTGATTACCTTAAAAACAAGAACATTATTTATATCATGGAATAATAGAACAAGATAATATAACACATACAATGTGATTTAAATGGTTTTGGTGTATATATACCAAAGTTACCATTTAAATGAAGTACAGATAAATAAGTCACAATTACTACTGTTGCATTGATGCGGGGGGGCGATAGCATTACAAATAACTCATCAAATTGGGAAATATTCAGGAAAAGTATATTTTAATTATATTTATATATTTCTCATAGACAATCCATGCATTTTCGAACACAAACCGTTATTGACGATATTAAATATATATATATAACTATGTATAGGCGCGGTAGGGTTGTACCAGATCGATGTAGGGTTAGGTCTACTAAAGTTAACCATCTCAAGGAAAAAAGGACATCATATAAAAGTATGATAAAATGCTTGTTTGTCACTATTATGGTAATTAAATAAAAATTGAAGTGTGATTAAAGGAATTTATTTTTTAGAGAAAGTTTAACCAGTAAACGTATTAACACTTTCTACTAAAAGAGTGTATATTATATTTGTAGTAATCTGATTTAACCAAAAAAGTATGGCAGCTTATGCAATGCCACTGCTTGGAGTTTGTCTGGGAAACCCCGTTAAGGGATTTCAATTGATCTAATGGGGCAGGGCCAATCATGCTTGGATATCATGTGCGAAATAAAAGCGCCTGGTAAATATGAAGCAAATCAAAACAATAAGCAGTTTAAACAAAAAATCTAAATAAATAATGAAAAACGTACTCTTTAGATTACCGTATCTTGAATAATAAACGTTGTGTGCATTTAAATCCATTTCATTAGATATCTCTGACTTTGAATTATGTCTGACAGACATGAAAATGTCTTTGTCAATATCTAGATACACATGAGGGAATGGGAACATATCGGGTTAGAAATGCAATTTAGTAGAAAAAATATAACAGTTCAGTAGGACGGTACTAATAACATAATATACAACAATAAAAAGAATAACGAAATAAAATATTTCTAAAATTAATGTTTTGTCTGAATCAAAAATTTAAACACAAAACAGACATATTTGATCATGGTCCCACTTGATTTTATTTGTAAACAGTAATATATAATGATTACCTTAATTAATTAATTAATATAGAAAACCATTGACCATTTTTATGTATTTGAGCTCTGCAATCAAGTTTATTTTATTTTTTAAGACGGTATACATTTGATGACGTCATCAATCACTTATACAGAAAAAACGCTACCAAGATAGAAAGTGGCCTCCAAAGAATTTGCAATAAGCGCATCAATTTACATGGGGCTGTTCAATGGTTCACCCTCCTATCGATCGGAGTATAGTTATAGATTTCATGTCAATATTGTTACAATAATAAAGTGATAGATGATAAGGACACATGTATGTACAGTCATTAAGTCAAGCAACACTCTCCTCCAGGGTTTGGCACCATATAATTGCCCAGTTTTGCTGCACGCGCTTTGTCTTAAATTCGCACAACTCCTTCAATGAATAACCGAGAAGAACTAACAACATAATATGGGTTAATAGTGGTTTACAGTTGGTCCTAGTGTCTACTAATTTTGTGACATTTTTGTTTAGAAATTATATTATTACGATAAAATAATACATTAAAAAATTGTTTTATTGACATGAAAGACATTTCAACACAGCATCTTTAAAATAATTGCTGAACTTGAAGTACAAAAAAAACATTTTAATTGAGTTAATCCAGTTTTTTTCAGTATTTTTATTTATTACATATGCACTTTCATGACCTTCATAATTATTAATTTAAGAGACATTTTATATACAACATGAAACATAACAATATATAATATAAAATAGTGAATAATTTATTTCAAGCAAGTAGCAAAACATAAATATATCTGAAAATCCAAAGAAAATATTAATAATCATGATAAATAATTATTCTAAAACTGATACATTAAAATGCTATGCTATTCATAGACATACATAGGTTTCTAAGTTTATCTTTTAATCTATAATATAAGTTTATCTTTTCTTAATTTATTATGAATATTTACAATTTTTATTTATTTTCCATATTACTTACCATCAAGAGCACTATTTCGAGTTGAACTAGCTGGTGTAAAGTTGAACCGACTGTCTTCAACTAACCTCAAATCAGATTTGTCATGACTGGTAAAAAGAAACTTCTTTGTGCCTTCTAGAACAAACACAGTGGTGATCTACATATTACATACAACATCTTTCACAAATACTCAATACCAATTTGTTTTAATGTTTTTTTAACCAATTATGTTTTACATTAGAAACTATTTTCAATAATTAACTGTATAAATCCTGTTACTCTCATCTTATATAAATGTATAACTAATTTGTAACGGAACAATTTACTGAAAACAGGATCCCTTTACATATAAAAATCAGTTTTAAACTATAAAGATAATTTTCAAATATTTACTATTCTTGAAAACTACAATAATACAAAACATTTTAGATTTCATGGAAACAAGTGGGAATATTAAAACGAACCAAAGAAACATCAATTGTATTTAATAGTATCATTGTATATAAACTTATTTTTAGCCTGATTTTCAAATCACTAGAGCGTTCACTTTACTAAAACAATATAATGAAAAACTTATGAAGAACTATTATCAATTGATAGAAGGAATATCATAGTGTTAATGAAAGTTGTATAAATTCAAATTTGATTAAACAGGGTTCATAACAGTCTGTAAAAATCTTCACCCTGACATATACGCCATTTTAAAATTTCCCAGACATAGTACACCCTGACATTTCCAAATTGAAAACCAAAATTAATTTTAAAAACGAATAGCTATACTTATATGTGCAAATATCACAAAAACATACAATGGACGTGTAAATAATATAAATGCAGTTGTCTGTTATTAATGAACTTAGTAGAACAGGGGCCTGGTTCCCAAGAAGGTAAGAAAAACTTAATTCAAAGATTGAACTTAGCTCAGTTTGTATATAGCTTTTGGTTAAATGTAATATTTAAGATTAGATTTGTAAAAGTAGTTTATTTAACTTCGGTACTCACTAGAACTGTCATAAACATTTGATAATGATAGAAACATTTATAAGGTCTCAGTATTTTTTAAACAAGTTCAATCTTTGACTTAAGTCATACTTATCTACTTGGGAAACAGGTTCCAGTAGTAAGTTCCCTGACAAGTTATGAACCCTGCTAAATGCTTTTACGTGTCAAAGTATTGATTAATTCGTCTAGATCAACACATATAGATAAGCTACGAATAATAAAATTACCATCAACTGACAATATCGTTAAGTTAGTTTATGGCTCAGCATTGATTATTTTCTTTGAAATTGAACTAAATTTGAATAAACTTCTAGCCAAATTATAACTATATTAATATAGTAAAACTTTTAGATACCATTTCTTATGTTATCTATACAATAATAATAAGTGTTTATTTAGTTAAAATATCCATTAATAAAAATATTTATTTAAAAAAATTACACTTCATTAAATTACCACACAGTGCCATGGATATATAGCCATAATACTAATATTTAAGACTAAAATAATGTATAATTTAGCAGATAAGATAATACTTTGCTCTACAGATATAAATTATGTAAACTATAGTCAATTGCAAACAGTTGCAATTTATGATTACTAACATTTTACAGCAATTAAATATTCTTTATATTATTATAATGCAATCAAGAAAATTTGACTCTAAATATAGATATAAAATAAATAGCATCAGTAGAGATAAAAAGCCAATTACAATCAATACAGAACTATGCCATAGTGATTGAATTCTTACAAATATAGCATAATCAAAATATAAGTAAAAATACCATGAAGTTGTGGAAAACGTTTTCAAGTGCCATTCAAAGATTTAAAATGTTAAAATATGAAAATACTAATAACATATTTATGGCCTAATTTAAATATTACATTTTTAAAATAAAAGTTATCATGTTCATATTTATCCTATATTATCACTAATTATATTGCTAACTCCCATATTGCTAATTATATAGCCAGTAATATAGACGCAAATAAATTATAACAAGAAATAAAAAAATCACAATAAGTTCAAAAAATATACATTAATTATTATAGAAAAAGAACAGCATGCTGATATCAATCATATATATGTAAAAAAATAGATATAAAATGGTTTTCATTCAACTGTAAGGGCTTCTTCAATAATTTGATACCTAGAATTTCTACCTAAGTTAAAACAATAGCAGCATCTTGGCAATGAAAGGTCGCCAATATGAAAGGTGGCCTTAAAATATGGCAAAGTGCAAACATTGCTTTTCTTCCACCATGAATGAAATGTTTAGCATTGGTTTAGTTTTACTGAGTTTTTCTATTATAACTATCAATGTATATATAACTATATTGTATATAAAACTATATTGGATATATTATGAAGTAATTGTTCAACCATATTTTTTTAGTAAAGCATGACAGCTATTTAAAATTATTAAATAGATATTATCAATATATTTTAGAGATTTATTAAGATTTAGTCTTTAGAGATGACTACCTATCATTTGCAGAATAATTAAACAATACAATGCTTATTGTAAATATAATAAAGAACATTATATATATATATATATAAAACACTTCATCTAATGATTTTTTTTTAATGTTTTCCTTTATATTTCAATGAAAAATCAATAAAGTAATTTTTCTTATATTGAATAAAAGAGGTATTATTTAATTAATAGAAAGGCAAATCATAATATAAAGTGCTGCCTATAATTTAAAGAAATAATAATGTGATGGATAATGTTAATATAAGGTATAAATGGGTGAACCTTTATGGTAGCATCGACAACACTGTAGACTATACATTTACAAATAAGAAAGTAACCTATTTTGTATATGGCAAATATGCATTATGTAATGTAATTAATAACACTGGATAACAGTAAAAAAAAATATTGGGACAGGATATGCTGTTTCTATGTATTTTGAGTGTCCTGAACACGATGGTGCTATTCATTTTGCCCATACTGATACAGGTCAGGTTTTCGAGTAAAAAAATCGAGTAAAATTAAAATTTATAAAAAAAATAGGTACATTTACACTTTCTCCCACATGAAAACTTTTATAAATTATGCATAATTTAGATTTCTATGTAAAAAATTGTTAGTAGGTATGTGTTAAGTATAATATGATTATATGAGATGCCTACATATAGAATTATTACAATATTTCTACATGTCTATGGATACTGCCTAGAGCAGATGGCATAAATTCTTGCACACTTTGGTGATCGATCAATAGTGTTGGAAATATTGAGGTGTTTTATCATTGTCACATTAAAATGTGTTAATTTGTGTATATCATACTGTTTTTTATTATTTATAAAATTAATTTTATTAATCTTATTCAACAAGTTCACAATAAACCTAGTGCAGTTAAATTTTAGCAACATAAAATGATATTAATAAAATATTATTTTAAATGAAAATGTGTGTTGGGGGGAGTGTAAATGTACCAAAAATGATTTTTGGAAAATTGAGTTTCTGTTTGCCTGTTTATGTAAGCAGGCAGCATGACTCATCCCAACATTGTGCAACAGTGGTAAATGCACAATATAATCGATATAAGATAGAGGGGTGAAGAATTTGCTAAGCTATATATAAGAGTATGCTAAGCAACACATATATACAGGTCGGTTACATTGGCTAGTGAGTGGAATAATTAGCATAGAAGTATCCAGTGTCATTAAAATCATTCCTAAATTTAGTGAACATTTATGTAGGTTGTGACTCAGTACAATAGTTGTCAGCACTAAACAAACTTTTCTTTTACAGTAGAGTCTAGATGCCTCAAAGTGAGTGCATAAAACACACCAAGTACTTCTGCTACATCTGTGGCGAGTACAAAAATAAAGGTGATCTCAAAGAGATTGCAACAAGGCATTGCAGTTGTACGCAGCTTATTTCAATCCATGCAAGATGGTGATCAAGAAAACTACAAGATGTGGGCGCCAAAGCAAATCTGCCAAACATGTTATAGTAGCTTGTCCATGTGGTTTTGTGGCAAGCTGAAAAAGATGCCTTTTTCAATTCTGATGATGTGGTGCGAGCAAAAAAACCACAGTGCTGACTGCTACTTTTGTAGAGTCGGTAAACCAACAAATATGAAGAAAATCATCTATCCCAATGACATTGCATCAGCCATTTGTCCAGTGCCCCACTCTGACGAGGTGCCTATTCTGAAGCCACCAAGTCTTCTGCCATTTTTGGATGATTTTGTTGTTGGTGCTGCTGGTTTCAATAATGATGATGAGGAGGATTATGAGCCTGAAGAAGCAATCAGCAATCAACCTAAACGATGGAATCAAGCACAGCTTTGAGATATGGAGATGTCAATGGAGAAGGCTGAAATTTCTGCCTTGCGATTCAAAGAAATGGGCTGGCTTGAGAATGGCATTACTATCACTCACTTTTGCAAGCGCACTGATGATTTGAAACCATGGACGGCGATTTGTGCTATTGCAACAACATCAATGGACTCTTTCTGAAGTTTAAAACACTGCATCGTGCATATGAATGGCGACTTTTGATTGATGGCTCAAAATATAGCATCAAGGCAGCATTAATCCACATTGTCAATCAACTTCTGACCATTCCTGTTGCTTACTTGACTCAAATGAAGGAGACCTACATCAACCTTGCTAGGATTCTTCATGCTTTGAATTACAATGAACATCAGTGGAGAATTTGTGCTGATTTGAAGGTTGTTGCCATTGTTTCTGGAATGCAATCTGGCTGGCCAAAGTTTCAGTGTTTCATCTGTGAGTGAGACAGTCGCGATAAAGAGAACCACTCAGAAGGTGTGGAAGACGCATGACGGCTACACACTTGGTGAGAAGAATGTCATCAACAAGCCTCTTGTTCCAAAAGAGAAGATCATTCTGCCCCCACTGCATATCAAGCTTAATTTGTAAAAGGCGCCAAAGAAGAATGACAGCCCAGCAATTGTCATGCTCAAAGAGAAATTCACTAAACTTTCAACAGCCAAAATTGATGCCAGTGTTTTCATAGGACTGCAAATTTAGGAATGCTTCAAAGACGCAACTTTCATCCGAGATTTTTCTGTAGATGAACTGGCGGCATGGGAATTATTCAGATCTGTTGTCCATGGCTTCCTCAGCAGAAACAACAACCCTCTATACAAAGAGATCATTGAGAAGCTGGTCAGTGACTTTCAAAAACTGGGAACCAACATGTCATCTTCTACCCTCCCATTTGGATCTTTTTCCTAAAAACAACTGTGATGTCAGTGACAAGCATGGCGAGCAATTCCACCAAGCCATTGCTAGTATGGAGTGTTGATATAGTGCACAGTGGACTCCAGTTATGTTGGCCGACTACTGCTGGACTCTCAAGCGGGAAAATCATCAAGCTAAACATAAACAGAAAAGACAAAAGTTTGCGAATTTCTCATGCTTTTTTGTATAAACCTATATATTTTTTAATTATTTACTCTCTTACGTTCAATCCATCTGTTTAATAAAGTATTAAAATCATGCAAAGAATGGTTTGACCTAATTTTTTTTTACTAAAAAACTTGACCTCTTCAAGCAAAACAAACATCACCATCATGTTCAGCACACTCGCAATACCCAGAAATGGCATATCCCGTCCCAAAAAAAATTTATCTCCATTTGTTGGCCAGTGTAATTTATATGCATAATTAGTTATTTCATTTCATAACTGAAATATTAATGTTTTATTTTTGTCAGTTTGTGAGTCCCATCCACAACATGTATGAAATGATTATATATATTATATAAATATATATATATATATATCACATTTTTAAATTTAAAAAATTTATAAAGACATAAAGATAAAGACAAAATAATAAATAGATATAATAGAAAGAAATAAGCCAATAAATGTCCAACAAACAAAAATATTTAGAAGTTTAAACAGGGTTTACCTGCTTTTTTCAGAATTAAATTACCTGATATTTATATAT
Organism: Coelogynopora nodosa; assembly: GCA_034780555.1. Taxonomy (NCBI): domain Eukaryota; kingdom Metazoa; phylum Platyhelminthes; order Proseriata; family Coelogynoporidae; genus Coelogynopora; species Coelogynopora nodosa. The sequence goes on from JAUZND010002153.1 coordinate 10,371, forward strand.
ACTAAGTACATATTAGGTTTCCAAAAGAAATAAAAAAAGAAATTTTTATCTTATGTACAATAACAAAAAATATTTTATACAAAAATAATGTTTGAGCAAGCAATGCCAGTGAATTTTTTTTTAATTTCTTTAGATAGTATAAAATGGATATTTAAAAAATAAAAAATAAGCCATTTAGTTTTCCCTGATTTTCCACAAAAAACTAAAGAAATTCTTTGATTTTAACTCCTGTCTACATTTTCCCTGATGCAGGGGAACCTGGTTAAACAGATGAATAACAAAGAAAAAAAAAATTGAATTCTATGCCTATGGCATATCAAAAGGAAGAAGGTAAAGAGAGAAAAAATGATTTCAGAATTGTAAAATGAAGTTCAAAACTTACAACTGTTTTTGAAATGAAACAGTAAACAATCAGATCAAATAAATTATTCTTCTGCTACAAAGAAACAAGCTAATACAGAATAAAAATATAGCCCCTGTTGAAATTATTTGGAAGGCAATATCACCAAGAATTTTGTCAGAAATGGTATCTCCTACTTCATGTATAAATACTTTATTTAGAAAAATTCTACATACATTTCTTATAACCTTTATTTTGTTGATTGAAATCTATTCTATTTTAGATTAATATTTCACATATTATATATAGAGTTTGTATAATAATTCCATTTGTGTTGCTTACTCTAAGTGCCTAAAGTTATTTTGATTATTAGTATTATGCTGAATTTTGTCTAAAATGTAAAATTTATTTAATAACCAATAATAAATGTTATATGGTTTTTAAACAATAAAATAGTTATTCTATATATTGTTGCAGATTAGACATGCCCCATGTGCAATATTGATGTATGTTATGTAATAAATAATTATACTAAACTTAAGTGTATATTTTTTAATAAATAAGATATGAATTAATTATATATATAATAATTATAAATATAAAAATAATTTAAAAGAATAAGAAAAATGAGCCTACAAATTAACTTATATTTTGTCAAATGATATTTGAGAAAGATGTAAAATCTTAATAGTAGCATATATAAGCAACAAATAGTAAAGTCAAATGATAAAATAATACCTACCATACTCAAATATTATTTATTTACAATACCTGTTGCTGCAAATGTCTTTATGCAGCATTTGTATTATTAACAATAATATCCCAAAAGGGTGACATTTTATCATGTAACAAATCATTTGTGCGCTACCTTATTCTAATTTATGGCATGTCATAAAATATTTTAACATTGTCAATAAGATAAAAATATGATTATAATTATGAATGTCCAAAAAATCTATTGTCAAAGACAAAATCAAAATACCTGACTGCGACATATCTCTATCTTTTAATATTGGTATTAGAATCAATTGTATACCATACACATCAAGTGCAACAAGATTAAGAAATAGGAAATTCCTAAAACTGTTCGCTAATTCATAAAAAATCAATGCGCATTTCCATAGAGTAGAATCGTCATTCCAAATGTTTAGGAATAGTAACTTTCGGAATGAACTATTTTTTGGTTGATCTTTACTTTATTTTAATATAGAGGATTAAAACAATATTTTTTTAATTATTGTTATTATTATTTTTTATAAATGAAGTTACTAAATAATACATAAATAAAAGTTTTAATAAGGTTGATTAACAATAAAATGTTAATATGTATATACTTATAAAAGTATAATTATAAATTATTAATATTGAAAATTTCTTCAGAAAAACCAACTTGTTTTTTTACATTATTTATTATTATTTAAAAGCAAGTCCCTACAGTATATATTAGTTAATACATAACATACATAAACAAAGAAAATAAGATAATCATGCATTTTTATTAGTTTAAAAACTTAAATTAACCATTCTATAAATACTATTAGGGATTATTAATTTAAGTCAAATGTTGATGAAATTGTTATACACTCCCCAGTGGACAAAAAGTGGGTGGCAAACCACCGGACCACCAGCTGATTGGTAGCATTGTGGCGGCAGTAAAAAAAGGTTAAATACATACTTACATATATTCATTAATTAATTTTTTTGTTCCCACATCTTTATTTAGACATTTATAACGGATTTTGCGTGCGCAAACGCAATTTTGCCGACATATCGTACAGTAGGAATCTGTTCGGGATTCTGCCAATGGCAAAGTGGCATATTTTTTTTTAGATATTTGTGTTAATTAGTTGCTCAAAATTATTAAACCGTTTATTATTTGCTTATTAGTAACATATTATATGTTGGTGGTATATATGTGCGAAAATTGTACGTAACTTTGCCGACAAGTCGGCGCATAGACTGTTATCATTTTGTCGGGACCCAGCAAAGAACATAACTCCCCTGGACGTCTTCCAGACGTCTTGGCATGACGTCCACTAGACGTCACGTTATGTTACGCCCGGTGACGTTTACAATACCTATATATGGACGTCCTCTAAACCTATATGAAGACCTCCCTGGACATCTTCAGGACCTAAATGAAGACCCAGTAAACAATGTACGTACCTGCGACGTCGCAGGTTCGTACCAAAGGCGTACCAAATGGCGGCCGCGAGTACGTACCAGGTAGGTACCACTGGGACGGTACCAATCGGTACCACTGGTACGGATATATTTAGATTCCTTTATAATTTATTACTTATTATTTTAAAAGCAGTAAGAATATTTTT
>JAUZND010002154.1:0-15610 GCA_034780555.1 Coelogynopora nodosa
ACGTTTATAAATTATTAGGGAGGCGTTTATTAGAGGTAAGGCGGGTATTAGAGGTAAGGCGTTTAATAGAAGAAATATGGTAACTCAGTATATTTATTCTTACTCAAATAATGAATTCGCTTAAATTTCGATTAGAATGGTTTAACCACAGTAATCTATTTCCCGAAAAAATCTCGACGTAAACGGTGCCACATAGTTTAAATTGAACCAAGCTAATTGAGAATTGAAATAATTGAAAGGTTTGTAAATGTTATTGCCAGCTGTGCCAACATTTTAACTGAATATCTTGTAAATTATGATAATTTAGTTAACACTCAGCTAAATTTAAATAGTTAACCATTATTACTTTTATTTAAATGTAAATCAATTATTTTAGTATAAAACTTGAACGGGAATTTAAAATGTATCAATGTCAACGAAATAAATATTTCGGACAATACAATCTGTCCCGAAGGCGAATTTTTAAACATTTTTACTAATAATTTCTTGCATAAAAGCAAACTCCATCGATTGGACGATTTGGTGTTGAATATTTTGATTAATATATTAACATATATTAATTATTAATATATATTACTTAAGATATTATTAAAATATATTACTTAATATATTATCAAGATATATTACTTATTATTATATAAAAGATATATTACTTATATAAATTGTATATCAAATACAAATTATTGCGATCACATGATATGATTTACTACTCTCTGGCAAAAACAAAAAATATCAATCGTTTGATATAATTAGTAAATCTGATTATTTGTTTAAAGAAAAAAAAGCTATTTATCAGTAGAAAATAAGTATATTTTCGTGAATGCATACATGATATGAAGGGATTAATTAGTGTTGTAAGAATAATAAAGTTGTATACCAGATAAGAATGATTCGCATAACTATTAGAGAAGAAACCTTGTTTAGTGCAAGCGCATTAATGATTGTACAATACAAAATTAAATATGAATGTGCAATAATATATTTTCAATCAAAATTGAAAATAAACTTTATTCTAGCTAGTTAATATATGAATATCTAACATTAATAATTATTTATAGAGTCTTGTGGTTTCACGAGGCTATATGTCGTTTAGGAAAATTGTTTAGTGGGTTCATATGGAACTCGTTTGAGTCGCTCGAAAATCAAGATAGTCAACACTAAAAACGTCCAATCCATAGCGTTTGCTTTTATGCAAGAAATTATTAGTAATAATGTTCAAAAAGTCACTTTCGGGATAGATGGCATTGTGCGAAATATTTATTTCGTTGACAGCATGTTTCTAAGTAAGTAGATAATGTATCTTGCATCGTATTGGTTTCATATGAATGAGGTCTACTGTTTGTTGAAGTATTGGATAAGCCAACCCATACAATTGAGATGGTGTAACTGCTTTGTTGAGAGGTTCAAAACGAATATAGCGCACATCACCATGCAGCGGCGATTCTGCAATATATTGTTTAATTTGACCGTTATCAAAGTAATATCAAATTTCACTATTAAATAATCAGCTCTCAAGTTATATATATATATAAATTTATACTTTTAAATAATATTTTTTCTGTCATGCTATAAATTAGAAGCCATATTATTTGTTTATTAGTAACCTTTTTATTTTATACAACAATATTATCAAACAAAAAAAAAATGATGTTTAGTTTTAACTATAGAAAATAAAGGAATCTTTATATATTTAAATATTAAAATTCAATGTCTAATGATACTAAGCTTAATTGTTTGATGAATATTCAACTATAAAATACATATACTACAATCGATAAAATATAATAACTGTCTAATTTACATTTAAATAATATACAAATTTTCAATGATTGATGTTAAATTAGAATATTTTAACTGAACATGTGTTTATTCTATTAAATTAGATAAAAATATATTTTAATCATAACATATAAAGTTGCTATTCTCTTCACAAATGACCGATAATAATGAGATATAATATATGCATACAATATATAGAAACCTATAATGCTACACCTGAAAATGAACTGTTCTGATTACAAGACATTCAACCTGTCTCCACTGCTCTACATTATACATTACTTATAAAGAGAGAGGCAAATACATACTTATATAGAATAGCAATTACTGTCTCGTATGTGGCATGTAGTGCACTATCTCTCAGTGAATTGGTTGAATACATTTTGCCGCCAATTTAACGTAAATTAACATAGTACTGCCCACAGTACTGCCTCATAAAACTAGCCTATGGTTCTAATCCCATTCAGGTTTTGAAATAACAATTTTATTGTTGCCAAAGACATAGCATGTTTTTAAAACATAGAAAATATAAAACTACTTTTATTAATATATAAATATAAATATATAAATAATAAATAAATAAATAAATAATATATAAATATAAAACTACTTTTACTTCCATAGTAGTAAAGAAAACAAATTTGCCAAAATAGATAAATAAGTTCGCAAATAATTTAAAATTCAAAATTAAACACAATAATATCTGATAGTGTCACCATTATAACTTCAACGTCAAATGTCTACGTCAACGTCAAATGTCTACGTCAACGTCAAATGTCTACCTCAACATCAAATATATACGTCAACATCAAATATATACGTCAACGTTAAAAGTCTATGTCAACGTCAAAAGTCTACGTCAACGTCTACATCAATGTCAACGATGGCTGCTGGCACCCTCACTCCTTCACTACTTCCATAATCACAGAAAATGTTTAGTGCGATGAATTAATAAAATTTTATAAATTAATGCAGCTTCCCTGTCAAAAAGATGAGTAATTATATCAATTTGTTTTGATTATTCAGATATTTTTTTCAATATAATACGTTATTGTATACGGTGATTAGGGTGTATAGGCAGAAGTTAATACAGTATTTATAATATATTTAATAAATTTACGAAATATTTATTATTTGTTTAACTAAATAGGCCTATAGATCGTTAATATGTATATCATTATATTTCGTATGTCGCTATTAAAATTAGCAATTACCGCTATCGTAAAAAATCAAACATCAATAGTTTAGACATTTCTTATATATTTATTGATCTATTGTTTTACTACATATATCCAAAATATGAATTAATCATTAATATGTAGTTTATTTGATTTATATTAAAATAATTTTAGTTCCTGGATTTATTTGAATAAAATATAAATATTTTATAAGAATGTAAATAAATACAAACTATTGTATGTAGTTTTTAATGTTTAAATATAAATGTATTCATTCAAAAACCTTTTTATGTCACACTTTACTGATAGGATATTTATATTGTTAAGATGGATGGCCTCAGTTATAATATAAATAAAATAAATAATAATAAAAAAAAAATAATAATATTAAAAAATTGTATGAAACATTTATTTATTGCTTTGAATGACGCCTAAGAAACATATCATTTAAATTTATATTTTGGAAATTAAATAAATATTTAAGTATAAAAATAGTACTTTTGATTGTGTAGCTTTCAAAATCTGTCATTCTCAAATAATTTGTTTTAATTAAAATGTTGTGTTTTAAAATATATTGATAGTTAATATTAATCGATACATCTTAACAACAGTATTCATATATATATTACAAATATTCGAAACTAGAGAGGTTAGGTGTGGTTGTTATTTATGTATCTTCAATGTTATTTCTATTTTTTTAAATTATATATTTAAATACGAAACTTCGATTAATTGAAATCAAAATTAGAATTTATCCAATAGTATTATATTAATTTTATTCATTAGTTGTATAACTAAATACATGTATGAACGTGCTTCAACTTAAAAAAATTAACATTATTGGGAAAAAACACTTAATGTGGAAATTAAATCAGCCACTTGTGTTCAATTATAATGTTTTGCTATTTTGTATTCCTACTGTTCTTTCACTTAAAAATGATGTTATAATGTTTAACTTTTTTTTATTAAAATAGATGTTTAAAATATTTTGAAAATTGTTTAAAATAATGTTTGGTTTTGAGTATTATTTATATGGTTATTGTCAATTTATTAATGTTACCATTAGAAAAACAGTAAAAAAACTAAATAAATAGAACATATATATTTGTGAGTACATTTAAAAAATACATATAACATATTTTATTAAAGCAGATAGGTTTCCATATTTTTTCATTAAAACAAACAAACGGAAAGCACTTGTTTCGGACAATTACATTTACATTAATATGTTATAATACATTTTGCTTTTTAATAAAATATTAATTTTAAGTAATCATTTCAGTTTCTCATCACAACTAAACATATATATACAATGGTGTGATTTGTATTATAAGGAAATATATTTAAGTAAAATTAGTGAAATTTAAACAATAAATGAAAAAAAGTAATTATAGAGAAAGAAATCTAAGAACGATTTTTTATAGATTAAAAATGACAATGAAGTAGAACAAAATTAATAAGAAAAGTAGAGGACGATTTTTTTAAAACGAAATGTAACAAGTAAAAATGATAAAATGGACAATGACAAAAAATTAAGAAAACCGATAAATAATTTAATAAAATATTCTTTTGAATTTAAAATGACAAGGATATAAAAAATTTAGAGTAAAAGTATAACGTTATATTTTAATGGAGAGCTGTTACGTTTTAGAATCAAGCCAATCATTTTGAAGAATGGGATAATATTCAATTTTATACACTGGAAGTTTACTTTTTAAAAGGAACTATTAAGAAAAAATTTCAATTAAATGATAATTTATTTATTATTAATGTATACAGTATAATTAATGCATCAAATGTTATTAGTCAAATATTTTGTCGATGCAAATATTACCACTTAAGTACACCAGGACAAAATTTATCAACAAGACTTTGGTAATATGGAACCAAACTTGGTATATCCGGAAGAGTTTCGGATTTGGAGTAGAGGTCAAATTGACTGAAACAGGAATAATCAATTTTAAATTGTTTAAAATTAATTTGAAATGTTTTTTAGGCTGATACATAAATGTTTATCTAATCATTTATTTAATCGATAAGATATTGAAATAAATGTTAATAGATGTTAATAACAAATATACGTCATGTATAATTAGTTAATGTATTTGTGATATATAAATTAACATCTTATTGTATAAAGTAATATATTTAGTTTTTAATTATTTTTTCATCGTTTGAAATGTTATAAAAAAAGTGTATTAGTGACAGTGAACATAATTTTAATCCTTTTACATATATGAATCTATAATGAAATTTTAAATCATGTAATATTTACTGGTAATTTACTGGTGAGACAAAGAGAATAAAAAATCTATGGTAATTAAAAATCATTTTAAATTGTACAACAGAAACAATAAAAATAGTAATATACAATATGCTTTAAATCGATTTAGTACTTTGCAATATCTATTTATAAAATGAGTAATATTTTTGAAGAAACGATGGTGTGCTAATTTATATTTGATTAGAATGTATTTATATATAGTACTGTTGAATTTGTTTATAAATTATGATTTATGAAACATATCGTTAAAAAACCATCATAACAACGTAAACGTTATATGTGAGCAGCGCTTTCCAAAATTCCCTTCCTAATTACAAGTGGTGAATGATCTATACATATTATCACAATTATACTGACCTGAATTGACGCACCCACTTCAGTTTAAGCTCATCCTCGGGTGAACAGAGCTCTTGATACGCCCCTGAGGTGTGCCATGGGTAAAACGAGTGATAGCGGATAATGTCTAGAGCTACAGGCGGCAAATTGTGACCACTGTTCTGTAGCACTCTGTAGAGATACTCATCGTGACCCCAAGACATGCAGACATTGTTCAGCCCCACCCCAGGCGAGTACATCCCGTAGAGTGTTGAGCTATAGAGTGGATTGGTCATGTCGGGGTTGTCGGAGAAACTGCTCTGGCCAAAAACGATAGCCGGCGCGGGTGGACAGCCAACTGGGAAGGTATCTCCAACAACTGCAAACTACAAATATTGATTCAGGATGAATTGACTGAGTGAATAACCTTAAATTCGGGAATTAAAATTCGCTTAAATTAAACTATTATAATACGTATATTTGTAAATCTTCCCAAATAATTTTTAAAAACCTAAATACTGTGGTTAGTTTCTGTAGGTCGCTAAAGGAGAATCTACTCATGGTATATAATATTTTAATTAAGTTATCATGTCGTATATGTAATAATAATAAATATATTTATAGATAAAATTTGTAAAGGAATACATTACACATCTAGAGCAAAAGTTAAGTTTTCAGGAGATGCTTAAATTTTTTTAACGAATCTTATTTTTGCAGGCTGCAGAAAGTTTATTCCTTGTGCAAGGAGCAGCAAAGGAACAAGCCCCATGGGCAGCTACACTTTTTTGTATTAATTAGTGAAGTACAACAGCGCCTTGAGAGCGCTACAGAGATTGCTAAAGATGCCGATGGTTTGATTAAGTCAAAGAGGTATGAGGGAGCATAATCATAAACGCATTTATAAACTAAACAACAGTATTTATACTTATTGCGATTTTAAATAGACAACCAGTGATGTTTCTTGCTTAAACACATTGGAGATATTTAGTCTGCACTTTGGAAGACGCTTAACGATACGTACCCAGCTATTTAAATCCCATTGCAATCTTTGGATTGATTTTTTTTGCATGATCCAAGAACACTGTTAAAGTAGTCGAATTTAGAAAACAAAAACTTTTTCGTTCAAATATAGACGTATTCGACTGAGGTTTCGAATAAAGATGGATGATGATCTGCTGCTGAAATGAACATGACTTAAAATACAAAGCTGTCCATCGATTAGGACACCAAAACTATTGAGTTGAGATGAAGGATTTACATATGTAACACAAATATTCAATTAAGTAAGTGGAGAACTACCGATTCGTATACGGGTGGCAGTGCAGAATCCTCCGTGGCACTGTGGCCAATCGATTTATCAAGAGCCGCGAGATTATGAGATGTGTTTTTAGTCCGAAAGATAAGTAAATAAATTATCATCGGCATATATTTGATTCTTCAGGTAATAGTAGAATAATATGTCAGATACAGGGGTAGTATATAGCGAATAAAGAAGGGAGAATATAGAAAAGCACTGATCCGTGTGGAACGTGTGGATCCGTGTAGAATGCCACACTTAAGCTGAACAAACTCTATTAACAATGTCATTAATATTTACAATTTGTTTGCGATAGCAGCGACTAAAATGACCCTGTGAAGCCGAAAGGCGCATTGACACATTGGATATAATAGCCTGTACTCTACAATATCGGAAGCTGAACTTAAATCCAGAAATATTACATATGGTTGACAAGACCTTCGTTTTCAGCCGAGGCCAGATCGTTGAGCATGCAATCGAGTAATAGAAGTTTCAGTGGAATGGTGAGCCGATTGAAAATTGGGTAGTAAATAGTTTTTTGTAAGGAAATTGTTAATAAATTTAGCTGTAATGAGCCTCTCAATGAGTTTGGAAATAATAGTGAGACTTTGATACTGTACGGTAATCGCTGAGTTTACTACAACAGTCAAGGCCAATATTTTCAGAAGAGGCGTAATAATTGGACTTTTTTAGGAGATGAAAAATACCGGAGTTGAACAAAGCATTGGTGATGATACAGAGGACAGGAGAGATTATCTTTGATAATCCATGAAGGGCAAGATTTTTGTTTAACACTTAACAAGAATTTTAGTAATTTCTTCAATAGATATACAAATCAGACACCGACAACTTGCACCTGAGAAATTAATTTTTTCGCATATTACTTTAATATTGAAATTATCAAAAGCTCCACAAATCCCTAGATACAAGGCCAGGGTCTGTTCAAAACGTATTTTATCATTTTTAATTTTTTTAATTTAATTAAAGGTAAAACCTACCCTACCGTAAAGTCGACGAAATATTCCAAGTTCTATATTATTAAAAAATGAAACAGTTTTTTTTAAATATACATGTAGCCCTATATATATATATGAAATATATAACTGCAAACTATAATATATATATATACCTGATCCTCCCCAAAGACTGCCATAACTTTGCCAATATCGTGTATGAATCCGGTGAATATAAACCATTCTTCATTCGGGAGATGCTTTCGAATTCGTTCAGCGGTTTGAAAGGCATGAATTGAGTTTGGAAGATTAATCTGAAAATATAAAACCAATTTAAGACAAATCCTTGAATTTTTAATACAATTTCCGTATAATACACTTTTTGTGCAACTTAGACAGATATACAATAGATAAAATATATCTTAAATAGACATTTTCAAACAATTTTAAACAGGTATATAGTAAAACATTTTAGGGGGGTCAATTTATTGTTTGTAGTTTGTAGTGATTTAGTATTAAAATATTTCTAACTACATTTCCAATAGCTTTCTAATTTGAGATGAACTCCCACCTTTTCTTAGATGTCAAAGTATTTAACTACCTTCTGTATAACTATTTGAATATGAAACTGTTATATTTGTTCATGACATTATGGAACTCAGAGCATTAAATCACATTATAACTGCTTTTACTACAATTCAACCTGATTGTTGCTGCAGCTGTTAAAATTGTTGATTTCAATTAGAATCTAGTCAATTTTACACAAAAATGCTATTCATGCATTTTAACATTATCGATATTATGCAAAAATATGAAAAACGTTTCCAGACATCGTCTCAGCAACTTACATCAGGATCGCTTTCGTCTCGAAGGGTATCCAGTAAAAATATAGCCTCCATTATTGTCATTTCGGCGTGACTGAACTGACACCATTTGTCTGACTGATTGTAAATGAAAACAAAACTTACTTCATTGTGCAACAAAAGGAGATTAAGTTTTTATGCGATTATGGTTATTGCATATTTTATATATTACGTGAAAGACTTTAAACGGGTATATGCTGTTTTCTATGTTTACTGCAGAAGGAATGAGAAAATAAAGTTGTAATCAGTGGATAATTAATACATTATAATAGTGGAAGTGTAATTAAATTTAGTAATTCTTTTTGGGTTAAAATTGATAAATAATTTTGTATTGAAAATATTATGAATTATCTAAAATTAGTTTAGTTAATTTAGTTATATTATTTTATTTTGTTAATTCATTTTTAACTAAAATATTTTAAATTAAGCATACATAAATGAAAACAAAAATGAGAATGACATGTATCTTATAAGATTTTTAATACATATTCTAATGTGATTAATCAGAACAAATCCAAGCAGCACATATTAGTACAAAAATTCCGTAACTGACCATCTCTCGAACAAAATCGACAGTTTGACGGGTGTGAATCTCTTTGTAAATTCGTTTTAACTCATCAATCTTCTGATTGTCGATGGTATAGTTCCGGAAGGCGTCGACATCTTTGTGTTCCGGACGGAATTCGGAAGGATCACTCATCACAACCGACGCAATCTGGGAAGATTGTTCAATATAGGAAAAGTTAGACTTTGCGGTATTTATATAGTCAAATAAAGTTCAATTTTTAACTAGTAAATACACCGATGATAGAACAGAATTTGTATTTCTTCCGGTACTTTTTACGTCCCATACCTTTGACTCATACGTATCACAAGTATACTAATGATGAATGTTCAGCCGTACCGTATGCTCGTGGCAACATACGATACATATTTTTTCTTATAAGTGCTATTATTATATATGCTATTGCCTCAGCTTTCTTTGAAAACTGAATAACAGCTAATAATTCAAAAACATTTGTTTCAGTTACTTTGTTTCAGTTTTGCAATTTATTTAAACTTTAACGTTCATCTTAATAATTGTTTGGATTTTAATATTTGTTCCGCATATTAGACGTAATCATTGATTTTCAAGTAACACCGTAAAACACATAAGACAGTAATTATTGTATAAATATTTATTTAATTTTATAATCAAAAGATTATATTATATATATATATATATATTGTGGCGGATAGAAAGGAATAATGTAGCATTCAAAATATTATAGTAAAATTACTTTAAACTGTTCTTATCACACAAGTAAGAATCATACGATGGTATTGTCTCTGTTACTTTTTATAAATTATTTTGAATAAATTTGTTATTTAGAGTCAGCAATTATCGCACTCAATATGACATAGCTATTTGGACGAATTCATTAATATTTTCCACCACATTTATAAGACTTGTAAAACATTTGTATAGAAACATATTGTCTTATATTTTCAATATATTTATATCAATGCGCAAATTTATAAATACCTTTTATAAAGAGAAAGATTGTCAACTAAAAAATAATTATGATTAAAAATTCGATCATCATGAAAGTTTATACTGATGATTATAATAATGAACTAAGATATAACAGAACGTAATTATTATCAAAAGAATCTTACCTCATTTTCATTCAGAATTTTCATTTTTTGTCTTTCTTAACAATTAAAATAGATTGATGTATATCATGAAAAACTAAATATTGTTTAACATTTGTCTTGAACACACCTTTTATAATGCCTCTCAACTCTACTTTACTCATGAATGGGATTGTCTCTAGCAAGTGTGCCAATAACAACTTCTCAAACTTTAAACATGAACCTTATGACGTAAAACATTTGACCCTTGTTCATCATTCTTCTGCAGTATAAGCAATATAATGTGATATAAGTAATGTGATAAAGTAATATAATACAAAGAGTTGGTGATAGCTTCCTTCGAATGTATTCACATATATTAATTATTATATTTGATTATTTTATACAGGTCAATTAATTAGTTCATTGTTGAGTGTATGGCAAACATGTGTCACGTTTATTATTTATTAAAATGTCTATGATAATACATATATATGTATATATAGGTAATGTAGTTTTAACTTTTATCTATTTTAAATAATATAAAGCGTTTTCAGTGTCCTTGGATATACCACTGTGGTGCATAATGGTAATTATAAAATAGATAGACATTAGTGATATCTAATAGAATAGATATTAGTGAAACGAATTTTTTAGTTATATTTTTCTAAATACATAAAGGAAATTCCCTATAATTCTGTTGTTGTTTTGGTAAAAATTTATATACAAAATGATAAAGTTGGCTATACTAAAATGTTATAATTAGACTTATATATTTTGTATAACACGGAATGTGTAAGTTACCCAAACACAACTGCATTTATTAAAATTCTTATTTGACTGAATAACGCTTTTTTCAATTTTTAAAATTTATTTAATTTTTCAAAAACTAATAGTATACTACAGTATAATCAATTATATTTTCAGTGGAAATTTCAGAATTGCAGAAGGGAGAACAACGTTACATATATAACATATATATATATATATATATATATATATATAACACATAATAATTAAACAATATTGTTTTATAAAGACGCAAGAGTGAGACATGTTGTTGGACAACATGTTTACCTATTTTCAAAAAAGTGTATCTACGTCTCAAGATAGGTTTAAAATCGAGCAAAATGACCCCATGTAGTGCTTCAGAGTCTGCTCCTCCTCATCGCAATGAGAACATGTAGGAGGCACCCCCGCGTCCATGCGAGCTCGGTACGCTGTCAACACATGACAATACCTACGCCGGAGCTGCGTAGATACTTCCATACTTGATTGCGCAAAACAGCATTGACGTTTTTGATCTGCCAAAATTCAAATTTAGGTTGCATAAATCAACATTTGATTTGAAAATCCATTGGAATTGCTTTTTTAAAGTAAAAACTAAATATATTCTTAATATGTACAATAGCTTATGCCCTTTATATGATTAGTCTATTCGTATTTATTTACTATTTATTTATTATATTACAATTCAGGGGTAGATAGATATATTTGAATGCATCCTTCAACAATGTTTTCAATGATATATAATCTTTAAAAAAAGTTTATTTAGGTAATAATATTGTTCATAAAATGTCGCTGTTAGAGTATAAATATGTTTGAACTGATCAAATATTATCATAATTTCATTTCGCAGATCACTTTTGAAATCGCCATGTAATTATATATGATATGATATATACATTGTAGCATATAACCTTGTTTACATGAATACATGATGAATTGAACAAGTCAAGTATAATGTTTAGTCATGTGAGTATATCCACTACATCGACATGTAGGAAAATATAGACTTGTGATAAGAACGTGACCTAACATTAATTATAACAATGCGAACATTTATTCATCACTATATAAAAGGGATAGGTTAACATGTTCTTTTTTAAATAAGTTATGTTCATAATTATATAAGAGGTTTGACTATTATGAATAATATTATAAATATAATATTGTTGCATGTTGCATAGAGCGCTATGTTAATTATTATATAATTAAGATCATGCATTTTGTTAATAAAACATGAATTATTTAGAAAAAAAAAGTTTAAATTATTAAATTAAAGTTAGGCAATCTTAGTAGAGGGCGGATTCCATCTGCTAGATAATAGCTCTTTATAGACTACATATGGATAGGAATTTGATATTTGATAACATTTATTTGCTATATAATTTTATTTTAAACAAAGAAATTATTGATCTACTATTTTTTGCACAGTCATCAGTAGGCCTAACATATTGGTATGATATGCCCAAACAAACATGCTTTTGTCATATGTAACATTTGTGACCTATCGAGGGTTGAACAATGTTCTTAAACCTCTTAATGAACATATTACAACAATAAAATTATAAATAAATATACCTTTCTTCCTATTCAAATACTGATTAGATGCAATTTGTATCAAGAGCAACTGTATCTTGAACGATTGTATTGAAGGAAAAACAAAACACAACTACCCGACCCTACTCTCTGTTTTGGGAAAATCATGAAATCTCGACTAAATAGAGTTTTTTTAATTAAAAAGCAATTCCATTTCATTTAATAATATAATAATTAATAATTCCATAAATGTAAGAAATATCAAGGTGTCGGAAACAATTAAATGGTTAAAGGTATTATTTATTTTGGAATTACTAACTTTTTTATAAAAGTGATATTATAAGGATATAAAGATCACGATAATAACTTTCTGGAACGGGAAAAATGGCCGAATGCCTAAGTTTGCGCATGTTGAGGGTTTTGTCTGGGAACAGCTTCGAGACTGATCCCCTCAGAATCTCCCGTTATTCGCTAGTAGCCAGGAGGTTAACCGGTAAACAATCTAAACAAAGTAAATAATTTATTTGTATATATTCGATTTACAATCTATTCTTAAAACATTTGTTTGTTTTTTAATTGGATGCATCATATTTTAGTTCATCGAACTGGCTTGCTTTGTTTGTAGGCTACAATTTCATCGAACCGGTTCAACGAGCTAAGTGTGACCGTCTCTTTAGAAGAAACTGTAAATTGATGAAGCGTTATCATTAGAAATATTAATTATTATACTCATATTATATTATAGTAATTCAAAACTGGTTTTAGTTAGTAATTAATTAGCCGATTGATTAATAACTATAACGTAATATATACGATTTTTAAGGGTTCATCTTCAACACTCAAACGAAATTAAATTTTCTTCTCCAGTTTTGCAGCTGAATGCTGGATAACTTAAGTAAAAACATAAAACTAAACTAAAAAACTAAGTGTTTCAAGAGTCTTATACTTTAAAACTCAAGAGGGAAGAGATAAGTGTTCATTATTAAGTGCTTCAAAACTCAAGAGGGAGACGGTAAGTGTCCGGACACTCAAGAGGGAGACGGTAAGTGTCCGGACACTCAAGAGGGAGACGGTAAGTGTCCGGACACTCTAGAGGGAGACGGTAAGTGTCCGAACATTCAAGAGGGAGACGGTAAATGCCTGGACACTCAAGAGGGAGACGGTAAGTGTCCGGACACTAAAGAGGGAGACGGTAAGTGTCCGGACACTCAAGAGGAGACGGTAAGTGTCCGGACACTCAAGAGGAGACGGTAAGTGTCCGGACACTCAAGAGGAGACGGTAAGTGTCCAGACACTCAAGAGGAGACGGTAAGTGTCCGGAAACTTAAGAGTGACGTCCCTCTTCAAATCTCAAAAAAGGAGATGTTTATCAGTTGGAAATGAATCAATTAATTAGTTTCATTTTTATTTATGTTAAATCGATAGTTCGAGATCATTAAGATGTATATTCAAAAATATATCTACATAGGCTATAGTAAACGTTCAATATGTTGCTAAGAATGATAAATCATCCTGGGCATCATATCAACATTGCAGTAGTCAAATGAAAAATAGGTCGACGTTTAACTGGTTTTATTCACAACAGAGTGCTTTTTTTACCTCGATCAATGGAGGTCTTGTGCAGTGTTATCAACAAACATATCAAACAAAATTATTATTTAATACAACAATTTGCCATATATGTTTCAAAATTAGTTTGACATGAATGTACTGATTCTATCTATGAACATGAATTTTTACTCTATTCCATGATAACTGTATAGGCATTATTATAATATACGAAAACGTTTTGTAGTGCTAAATAATCCAAAGTAAAACCGTTCAAGTGATAGATTTTGTGCACTTTCTATGAAGAAAAAAAAGTTTATAACAATATATATATAAGCAGTTACCCCTAAACTTTATTTAAAAACTACATGTAACATAGAAAGTTGAAGTAATTATAATTTATTTAATTATAATTTATAATAACTTAATATTATATAATAATTAATTATAACTGGTTTAAACCAGTTAAGTTGATAATTTAACAATATCGTTATATTTGTCAGCTAAATTAAAACAATATGTATCTAAGCATACTTGAAATCCCGCAACACTTCTGTGAACTTTTTGTTTGATACGTCAAGTTTAATGTTAAACATGTCTTCAATGTATATAATTACTTGTATACTTGAAGTAAACACGAAAACACTTGAAAGACTCGTTCTGCTGAACATGATAGCTTCGGTATAGAATGTAAATTTAAACTACTTTGTCTATAGAAGTTGTCTACTTTGTCTACCTTTTTAAGAAGTTGTAAACTATTAATCATTTTATATACACTAAATGCACCATATGAAAAAATTAATAATAAATATTGAATTCATTATTTGGATAATAAATGAACTTGTGTATAATAATATACAAAAACTAGTTGACACTAATATTGTATTTTGAAATGTTAATTTATACTCAAATATGTATATTCATTTTTTTTTTGTAAGAAAGTGCGAAAAATGAATATTATATCAAAAATTGTAATTAATTTACTGAATACTAAATATAACTATTGGTTGTTGAAATTATATATGTGTGCCGATGATATCGACTGTGCTATTGGCTTATTGTTGATTATTATAATTTTTGTCGACTATAGCTATGATGGCTTATTGTCAATTATTGTGGTTTATTGACAATTATTGTGGTTTATTGTCAATTATTGTGGTTTATTGACAATTATTATGGTTTATTGTCAATTATTGTGGTTTATTGTAGTTTTTTGTCATTTATTATGATTTAATGTCAATTATCGTGGTTTAAAGTGGTTTATTGTGGTTTATTGTGGTTTATTGTGATTTATTGTGGTTTATTGTGGTTTATTGTGGTTTATTGTGGTTTATTGTGGTTTATTGTGTTTTGTTGTCAAATAGTGTGGTCTATTGTCAATTATTGTGGTTTATTGTGGTTTATTGTGTTTTGTTGTCAAATAGTGTGGTCTATTGTCAATTATTGTGGTTTATTGT
>JAUZND010002154.1:15710-34090 GCA_034780555.1 Coelogynopora nodosa
GGTTTATTGTGTTTTGTTGTCAAATAGTGTGGTTTATTGTGTTTTGTTGTCAAATATCATTGCTTATTGTCGACTATGCGTGACATAAATTTTGACTATATTAGTTCATTGTCAACTAAGGTGGCTAATGATCATTGGATGATTGTTGCGTTGCAACAACAAAAAATTTAGTATACATATAGTACATACAGATAATATGCATATAGTAAAGCTTGTTGCTTAATATTGTAGCTAAGTATCAAACATTGAATGATAAAACATTAATAAATAAACTCGAATGATTGATTCCTACATTTCGTCATACTTGAATTATTCAGAATACTTGTTGAAATCAACCTGATCAATAATTATATGGCTGCAGTACACTATATAAAAAAATCAAGATATGTACTTCAATTATTGATTTCTACCATTACTAAATCTACTATCAATCTCTAATGTTTACTATCACACTCCAGTACTTAAATTAGTCAGAATCCCCATTGAAATCAACTGAAATAAACCGTATTATAAAAATCCATAAATATACGTGAATAATCGTTTACTACCATTAGAATACGTTTGATCAATTTGGAAGTTTCAGAGACCAAGATCCTGTTAATTCGAACAATAACAGCAATAATTCCATTCTGATAGTTTGAATTTTTTGTTAAAAATTTAACGCAAAAACGGGGGAGGGAAAATTAAGTGATATTAAATAAATACCAATTTGTTTTCTTTTAATATTGTTCCATGTAAAGCGCAGACTTGAATGTAATACATCGTAGATATGTAAAACTCTAAGATTGATTAATCATTTAAAATGGCTGCTAATGCAATCTATTAAAATTTGATGGATGTAAATTTGCAAAATGGTAAAATGAAGTATTTCTAATCATCCTATTTATAAAAGTTATAGGAATATATGTATCAGACAATAATATTATATCATAGATATCTACCTTAATTTTACCAACCTTCTTGCACTTCAAACAATTTATACCAAAGAAAAGGATAGATTTATGATATATTGTCACACATTTTTAATTTCACAGAGTTTATTTATAATAGTCTGAAATGATTTTGCTGTTTTCTACAAGTTCTTTCCGATAATAATTATAGACTTAGAAGTGTCGTATTTACATAACATTATTTTGTGACTACATGTTAATTATTATACTTAACTATGTATCACATTAAATGTTTTCATTGTATAACAAATAATATATAATTTAAAAATAATTTTACATAAACTTCAGTAATTCAAAGATGAAATATTTTTCAATAACTCAAACAATATTTCAGAGAACATTTAAATATGTCCATTATTTGTAATTGCTTTAAAAATCGTTGAATTGTATCTTTTACATTATTTTTAGAATATTCTTGGATTAATTAAACAGTATCTAAATAATTTTTTGTAATTCAAAGATATGAATATTAATTACATAAATTGAAAAATAGTCAATATTTTATTATAAAAACTATTTTCAGGTGATTAAGATTAATGGATAAATGTGTACTTAGTTAACCTGAAAAGAGTAAATACTATAAGTTATTTACATGTGTTAATCTGTTTTAATTTTAAAGTATTGCGTCAAATATTAATATTTGTTTGAAAAGGAAAAGGAAAATTGTTTGAAAAGGAACGTTGTATTTTTATCGTTAGTAATTAACCATAGGTAAAGTTATTTTCATTGAAAAATTAAACGTAAACAATTAATTCATTCATTCATTCATAAACTACCTACATATCACATAATGAGATATATTTATTTTCTTTGAGATTACAATATACCTTTTCAAACAATACTAATATACTTCCTTCATATATTCTCAATTTTACATGTGTTATCTATCGCACCTAAATGTTAACAATCACAAAGTTATTTTCCACTCATTTGTTGTCATCTAAGGACTTTTCGACTTTCATTAATTTTTTTTCCAATTGAATCTCTTTGCAGACATTGAAAGTTGACTCT
This sequence comes from Coelogynopora nodosa, assembly GCA_034780555.1. Taxonomy (NCBI): domain Eukaryota; kingdom Metazoa; phylum Platyhelminthes; order Proseriata; family Coelogynoporidae; genus Coelogynopora; species Coelogynopora nodosa. Next base: position 17,672 of record JAUZND010002154.1, read on the forward strand.
AAAAAGAGTTTTTGAAGATATCGAGTTTTTTATATTATATTATATTTTTAATTTAATTTTTATTACTTTTTATTTACTATATGTTATATTATTATATGTACATATTATTTTATTTATTATTTTAATTTTATATAATTTACTATTTTACATTAAAATTTAGAAATACAATTTATTTTAAAATTTATTACAATATTAGCCTTAAAGCTTAGTGTTAACGATGTCTTAAAGTAAAATTAAAAGTATATGCCAAAAATGTTAAGAATAGTTTTAATCCAAGTTTTCGTTTCAATAATTCTTTCTTCGCATTATTTTAATGGCTCCTTCATTTGTTAAATCCCAATATGATTACAGTCTCGTCTATCCCCTGTGTGACTACTGTGATGTAGTCTTGGCTGATGGTTCAGCGTCTTTACTCCAACGACTGGTAAGAGCATTGAACTTTGCATCCAGAATGGTGATTTTGGTGCCACCACTTACTCCCTCAGCACCTCTGTTAGACACCCTAGGATGGTCTAACTTAAATACAGGCCACCAACACCATCGCCTAACACTATCAAAGAAGATCTTCTCCCAAGGAGAACCAGCAGCTCTAGCATCCGCTTTCCGCCCTTCACGCAGTCTCGACCCTCAAATTAGAGCGAGCTCCAGCGGAGCAGTGCCCACAATCTGCGCTCACCTAAAAACTTGAGGAACAGCGGTTCGGATGGTGGGGCCGCATGTGTTCTCCGGGCTAATTTATAACACTGATTTTCCCCGACTTTCATTACAATGATTATTATGTTCTTGTACGTTGTCTTTGCTTATCACTCTTTCACCTACATATCTGTCCATGTACACCACTTGATTATGAGTATTTAACTCATTGGTTTGTACTCGTAAATATACAAATGATTAAGTCAAAACTAAAGTCAAAATCTTAAAAAATTATTGATCTGAATTGTTTTTTTAATATAAATTATAATTTGTTATTGCTTGAACGCCTTATTGAAGGACTAAATATATATCTTATTAACTTTAGGCTATTTCGTAGAAAGCATATCCAAAATTTGTTTTTTAAATAATTCCATGAATTATGTTTTATTAATTATTTTTTTAAATTATGAATTATTTAAATTATGAACTTGTTCAAATTACAGCCAATTCTTTTTACTGGATCCCAAAATGTATTTTATTACGGATATTATACATCTTGGTAGATTTATTTGTAATTGCCACTCTTTTTTTATACTATATCAATTTTATATGAATGGGTAAATTTTCTACTTCTCAAAATGCAACATTCACTTAATATAATTTAATAGTTTTGCTTAGGTTACACAGTTGGCCTGTCTTTCATAATTTTATTTTTTATCTTTAAAAAAATAATTAATTTTATATAAACAAAATATTGACTTATTTATATAATTATTTATATTATGTAATAATTTGTATCAAACAATGTGTTACGTCAGACTAGTTTTGTAATTTAATTCAAAAGCTTATTTCTATTGGTCTCTTGTTCTATAAAAGTGCGTTTTAATCGGTTTAATTTTAACTTTCATAATAATTTCAATAGAGTAAGAAATATTTCTTACTATATGATAATTTCTTCAAATTTATGTTCCTACATTTCGTTTGGTAAAATTATGTAAAAATTTTTATGTATTGTATTGAAACAATTAGTATATCAAATATAATATGCGTAAACAATTTTGAATTTTTTGTTTCAAAAAGATTCAATATACTACAATAAAAATGAAAATACAAAATGAGCACATTGAGTGAGAAGTGACAGCTACAATTAAATAATTCGTAACAATTATTCATAACTACGTAAATCACTGTTCTTTTATACAATTATGAATTCAATGAGGATATTAAATGTTTTATAGTCAACTATAATAAATAACTATATTTAATATAAATTGTATCTGTATAACCATATTTGTCTATTAAATAATAAACCGGATGCTTATTTCGCTTTAAATTATAATATTACGACATCTGTCATCTAATATCTACTACACTGACCTTTAACACGACGTGATGATGTAATAAAAATGCTATTTAATTCATATTAATAAAATATCCTATTCGATTCGTTTACAATAACGACATATAAATAGATGACCTTTGTCGAATACTATAAATACAAAATACCAATAATAACATTTACAAAACGTAACTTTATTAATTTTCAAATTCATCATGTCTGAATTACGATTGACTTTTGGCTATTTGTTAACTATTTTGTGTTTTCAGTCCTCGATTTCTTCTCGGATAGAATTAAACAGGAATACTGGAAGCTATGAAGATCTTGTAATAGCAATCAATGAAGATGTTCCGGAGGATGCTGTTCTTCTTCAAGATATACAGGTTGGCTCATTCTTATTGTTTTAAATAAAAAATCTTTTAAACTTGCTTTTAATATTTTTTAAAAATTTTCGACAAATGTATAGTAATATATTTATATACAGTTGTCGGTTATTAAATCAATTCATCTCATTTTTAAAATCAAATATAAAAGGCACGTTGTAATATGGGAAACATTCCGAAATTATCTATTTGTATTTATCTAATAATTTCTCAAAACGCACTCTATCTCAATCGAATTATTATCCTATGCTTAGATCAATAAATCACGATGTCATCAATAAGCCGGTAGCATTAAAAACAATTAATACAATATTTTAAATCTTGATAGAATAAGTTAATATTAAATATAGAATGAAGAAGAATCAATAATAGCTAAGATGTCGGCTCACAATCCCGTTTATGGTTTATGCTGTTGTTTTGCCCCTGTTGCATTCATGTTGAAAGAATTTACTGATATTGTATTGTTGTAAATATATGAACGTATGCTTTTTAATTAAAATATTAAAATCATAACCATTAAAATTTAACTTAATATTGTATTATATATTTATTTTAGGGGATGGGGTGGCTAAGTGTTTTGAAGATCAAATGATATGAAGGTATAGAACCCGTTTGGACGCCATCTGCTCCTGATTGGAGTTAGTTTGGTTGGCATTGAATAGTATAGGTTGCTCATGGGACCGCTAGGCTTCCGAACAACAGCACACATAATTCACTAGAGCTTTAACTTTTTGTGTGTTAATGGTAAACAAATAGTATGTTGTAAATATCATCAATAAAAAGTTTTCAAAATCAATGCCTCCTTATTTCCACCTTCAGGCTGCATTTACTAGTGGGTCTCAAGTTCTCAAGAAAGCGAGTGAACGAAAAGAGTCGGGTGGTGTCAGTTTTGGAACAATATATATTCTCCTTCCTAGCAGCTGGACCAACACCAAAATCCACGAAACAGCCAGATGGCAAAAACAGGGTACAGCTGATATATTTGTTAATAATTTTCGTGGAACCTTACCAAAAACAGATCAGTTCGCGGTGTGTGGACAGTCTGGGCAACCTTCGAGTTATCCGATTAATTTTTTCTCTGCGAATACTGGTCGCGATCGTGGTAAACATGTATTGCTATTATTATATTTTATTATTAAAATATTTATACTGCATATTATTCACTGTCTATGTAAATTGAAGGGATCGTGTAAACATTTGTATTTCGTGCCGTTGTATTATTATTTTTATTATAAATTTTTATATTATAATAATATCAGAATGATTAGGTTGTAAATTTATTTGTAAATATACATCATACGTAATGCAAAAATTATTATGTAAAAAATTGTCTTTCGTATACGCATATCAATAAGACAATTACACTACGGATTTATATATATATAGAAATAGTAGTGTTCGTATTTTTAAATGTGCTCTTTAATTGTGCCTTGTTTACATTTTAAATACGAATGATTAAAATACAACCAAATAAATTAAATGTTGTATAGACGTCATTTTTCAAAGCATTTCCAAAACATAAGACAGTGAAATTCATTATGAGTGTCATTATGTGAAATTTATTAACAGTTTGAAGATTTTCATAAACTATTTTTTAAATGTTTTAAACTAGTTGAGGGTAAAAATTAAAACAATCGAAGAATTATTTTAAACTGATTTGAAAAACACTCCACCAAGTAAAGTAACCCAAAGTCAATTTTGTTCATTTTTCAGGCAAAGTTATAGTGCATGAGTGGGCCAAATTTAGATGGGGCGTATTCACTGAAGGATCGCAAGGAGTGGAATCAGAATTCTATTTTACCCGTGATAATAACGATGCAGCTGTGTTATCACCCAATAGGTAAATATGTTTCAAAATGTATATAAATATACCTAAATACATAATTTTATCATTAAATATAAGGTTGACTTAGGCTATATACCTATTTAATAATGATGACTAAAGTTAATACTTGTTACAAGTACTAGCATATCCGTTTTAATAGGAAGTGGGTTGCAGTCAATATTAACAAAATTTCAAAAACTTATAAATACATAACAGCTCGAACTGCTTAGAAATTTTGTTTCATCTAATATGGGAAAAGGGGGTCTTGTGGGAAATCTTACATGTCGGAAATTAATAGTTCAAATTTAAAACAACACGTTATGACTAATTGTCTGATATATTACATGTATCTTTTGTTATTATCGCTGTCATTAAGCAGTATAAGCATACAATAGTTGCAATATATACTAATACTTAACGAATGCAATGATGATATATCTTTTGCGATTCACACTAAGATCAATTCATATCAAATAAAAATAACATTTAGTCTAAAACACGTATTGTATTTTAGATAAATATTATTATAATTGTGACTTCCGACTAAGGAGTTTATAGACGTTTTTAATAGTCAGAAATTTTTTAGTAATTTGAAAGTTACTTGGAGAGGACAAAATATAAATGACATAAAGTTCATAATTGACATAATTCACTATTTTATATCATTTATTCGTTTATAATATATGAAATTCTGTATAAGTTTAAATGACCGAAAATATGAAGTCAGGATAGAACTCAGACCATCTGGATTGATTGACTGTATGCGTTTCTATCCATCCATTCTCAGACAACAGCATGTATTGTACTGTTATTTTCTATTATCACCTTATTGTAGTTGTTCCGAAAACTTTGATGGGGAGATTGTCGGGGAGAACTGTGAACTTGGGCCGGATGTTCTCACACCAGACCCGTCTTGTCGGTTTGTCCCCTATAACTATGATAACACTAAACCGTCGTCGATGATGTACACCACGGGAGTTGAATCGGTGATAGTTAAATTTGTATTAATTATATTTTTTTGTTATTAATTATTAAATGCATTTAATTAACATCCAATGTAGGTAATACGATTATAAAAATATATGCTAAATTTAGTTTTCAAAGTATTTAACTAAAATTGATCGGTCAAAATAATAAAATTAATCAATTTTACAAACAGTCCTTATGTATATTTTTAATTATGTTGAATATAAGATAAATAATCTTTATATATATATAAAGATATATCTTAACTCCTCATACATATCATAGGTATAACTGAATTTGTTGTTGAATAATTCACTTATTATAAAATGATTATTATTCGAATATATACAACAATCAATTTACCTAACTTTATCAAATTTAACATATTGTGTTAAATATCCTATTTAAAAAAATTGCACATATTAAAAAATAGTATAATAATACTTAAATAAAAAAAATTTAAAAACGAGTATACCATTCTTTTTAAAAATACACTATTTGAAATTTTTTAAATAACTGTTTACTATCTACATTGATTGTAATTTATTAGATGTTTGTTACTGATTGCTTAAGAAAGATATTTGGGTTGCATATTAAAGTTAACCCTTGTAAAATATCAATGTGCAATTAATGAAAATTACGAGAAATGAAAGTTTTAATAATTTGTCATTAAATAATGTTTAACAGTAATAAATCAAATAATGAACTGACTTTACTAACAATTCCCGTATTGCATAAAAACACGTAGGTATTATTCGCATCAAATATGCGTCATAAGCATATATCGTTGGTGAAGTTTATCTGATGACGTGCGTACGTCCGGTTGTCAAGCTAAGAATGTAATTGCATACATAAAGTTCTTATTGGATAAATAAACACAATTTTATATATACTTACTATTTTAAGTATTTATTTCATAGAAATATAAACTTATTTTGTAATTTACATATTGTTTTATTTTATATAAATATATATATTTAATAACTAATTATTCTTTATATATAATTTCCCATATTAAAATTGATTTCAATATTATTTTAATATTAACATTTATACCTACATGTATGTTATAGCTAGGTATATATAATGAAATAATTAATTATCCGTATATTTTAATACATCCATTTTTATTATTAAATATTTAAAATAAAACATTAGGCTTGAAGTCTGAACTGTTTATAAAAAATGTATACGATACCACTGTACCTATACATGCATATTACATATAGGTGGCTTATATAATACAAGGCATAGCCTATAATATGTGTATTTAAATTTTAAAAAATTATTTGTTAATATAAAGGATAAATAAAAATATTTTTATTTGTAAATGTAAATGTAAATGAAAATGTAAAGGTGATAACTTAAAAAATATATAAAATGCTTAGCCTCGAAAACTTATAAATTAGTAGGATTTTTATCTAATAAAAATTTCTATCGAAATGGAAGAAAAAATAAATGAAACGATAGCACCCTCTCTCATTTCCAATTCACAGGTTGAACAATTCTGCGATTCGAAAACACATAACCACAAGGCTCCAAATCAACAAAACCTTCTCTGTGACGAATTGAGTGTCTGGGAAGTTTTAAACAAACATACCGATTTTGCTAATGGTATGATGTAAATTTTATACTATATAGTATTCATTTGAATTACAGTAGGTATGTTTACTAAAAATCGATTTCTTACACCAAACTCAAAGCAGAAATAAATACTACCCCAAAACGTAGTTGATGTAAGACGACCATATGCTAGAACAATAATATTGATTTTATCTCGTAGTGACAAAGGTATCTACAATGACTGCTATGGACAATGAGTAAATTTATTAAGTCCGACTCTGATGTATTTGATATGTATTGTTCAGAGTATAATGAATAGGCTATGTTAATCAATTAAAATAAAAACGAAACCTAGGCTTGAAGATTTTGAAGTTTTAGATTCTCATTGCATGCATTTAAAAAAGATGTAATGAAGTTGTATTGAAAGGTATATTTTCAATGCTATAGAAACGACCAAAATTATTGCAAGTCATTTTTTATACCAGTTATTTATTTGAAGAGCGATAAATATATACTTTTACTGTATTTCTTTTAAAGCATTATTTACACAACTCAATATGTGCATTTATACTTACGCTATTGATAACATGTCTTAGGAAAATATAGCAAAGACAAATTCTCATCAACGATTTGCAATTATATTAATATTTTATTATTAATATTATTAATTTTAATTAAAAAAAAAATTATTTATTTTTTATAATTAAATAATTATTAATATTATTATTATTATTAATATTATTAATTTTAATTTAAAAAAAAATTATTTATTTTTTATAATTAAATAATTATTAATATTATTATTATTAATATTATTAATTTTAATATTATTAATATTATTATTATTAATATTATAATAATTACATTATTAAATGCGTTTTATTTAAACTGATTATTTCAATTTGTTCATACTTACAAAGTTTAATCCAGGGTGATGCAGGGTGATGCAGTTATTATTATTACGTAATATAATATATATTAATATTGAATATTGAATATATATATCTGAATATATATTGAATATATATATTTGAATATATATTGTATATATTGAATATATATATCAAATTGTATATATTGTACTATATATGATATAGTATTATAATTAATATACACGTATTCTTCTGAGATAACATCTATGCATAAAATGCACAAATGTACATTGATATAATTTGTTTAATATTATGACGTGCTATTTATAATGCTCATATTCTGCAGTCCATTTCTTTTGATAAATAAAAAAATGTTGAAAATGCTTTTTCGTTATTCCTTCAGTTTATCCAAACAATTCAACAGGGATTCCAGTTGTTAAAGTAGTTAGTCATCTTAAAAAGGACAAATTCATTGTAATTATTCTTGATACATCAAGCAGCATGACGGTAAATTTATTTTATTTATTATTTATTATTATAAATTATATAAATTATAAATATATAAATATACAATTTATATAAATTATTTATTATTTTTATAATTTATTATTATGTATTATTAAACCTGATGGTTTATATACATATGTCTTCTAGTTTTTTATATAATAGTTTCTATATATAAAAACAACTAAATAACCATGTTTTTTTCACAATATATATTTACACTGATATGTGCATCGTATACAACCTGTTGTTAATATATTTGCTTATAATCTAAATATGAAAAAGTTACGTTATGTATATTTATGTTATTCATGTATTCAACAAATAGAGCAGTTTTTAATATTATAAATTGTTTGAGATTCACATGAACTGAAATCCCCAACTTATTTCAATAAAGTACAATTATGGTATGGATGTGTGTTTAAAAATAGAATTTTATGTATTATAGTCATACTTTTACCATATTTTGATTCAAATTATAAAATAATAGTAGTAGGGAAGGTATACCTCTATGCTATATACCTTAATGGGATTTAACCTTGCATTGTATAACATTCCAGTGAGCCTAACCCTGGCATACCTGACGGCGGGTCTATGAGACACCAATTGAATTCTTTATATTTAATCATTTTTAGAGAATAACATTTTCTGTATTTTGTTACTTACACCACAAGATAATGTTGGGATCTGCTGGACTTTTATCTTTAATGTGTTAAGAAGATTTAATAAGTTAAACCAGCTGTGAATGTTACTACGTCTTAGTTATTTATGGTAATAGAATAAAAATAATCAAAAATTTTAGTGGAAATTATTTGTTCATTTTTTCGATTTAACTATGCGATATTAAAAATGAATTTAATAAAATTACAGAATATACTAAAATAGAAATAGAAATACGTTTATTTCATTCGCATAATATATGTTGATATTTTTATGCTATTTACTTGTGTTTAATATATAAGAAATAAGTAAGTACAACTATTGTGCAATACTACATTAACAATATATAAATAAGTTAGGAGATCCTATATATTGCTGTGTATTCAAAACTTTTTTTAAAACTCAGTTTGAAAGTTTCGAGAATGGAAGCTCTATATTATTTAATGTTGAAATAATGTTAGCGTTTACTAAAAAATATCTTTTATTTGTAGAGTTTATTGATAATTTGACATTTATATAATAAATTTATATATACATTTTAAGAAATGGTGTTCAACCCAATGTATTTAATTTATTCAGATTTTCAATCAATACGCAAATAACTCCGAAAATAATATAATACGTGCTGCTTTTCTTTAAATGTATTGAACAATTGTTCACGAACTTCTTCACTAACTTACAATAAGTCTTAATCGAAATTATTATCTGAAGTTTTAGTCAAATGTGGCAAATTATAATTATTAAATAAAACTAATTAACTATTTTATTATTTTCAGTAAGATGTAGATATATATATATATATAATATTTAATTCATCATACACACTATGTATTTAAATTTCAGGGCGTTCCAATGAAAAATCTTAAATTGGCAGCTAATAGTATTATTGAAATTCTTCCAACAAATTGCTTTTCGAAGGTCGGAATTGTTCAGTTTAACACAGATGCGTTTACCAGAAGAGCACCACGATGTTTGAGTACAACCAATATTAAAAATGATTTCATCAAAGTAATCAATCGTCTTTATCCAAGTGGAGGGACAGCTATTGGTGATGGATTAATTCGTGCTTTTAAGGTAACTTAAAATTAAAACGATTGTGAATAAAGTTTTATTAATTCATACAACATTAATTTATGTTCAATAATTATATATCAAAACTGACATTAAACCTAGTATTTTATTAGGCTTGATCTTTTGCATAATTTATTTTTTGATAAAATAATGTTTTCTGAATATATATTTTGGTAATATGATTTAAAAATTGACAATTCAAATTATTAAACGTGTTTTGCCATACTGTATCGAAACACGAACCCTCGAGCGAGGTATAAAAACTGATAAAAAATAATGTAAATTATTTGTCATATCCTATAGTTTAACATTTTTATTTATTGTAGTTATTTTTCTAAATATATATAGCTTGTAAAAGCATATAAAATAAATGTATGTATTTCGACAAAATATTATGGATATATGTATTATTTATCATTTTTAACTTAAAATATAATGTATCACCTGTTTTTTTTAGACCATCAAACAAAATCATCTCACCAGATAGAAAGAAAAGTGATAAATTAGAAATAATAAAATATAAATAGAAAGAAAAAGTAACTATATAACAAAGCAAACCGTACTTTTAATGTTTAGAAAAAGACCACATAAACTATTTTTCTTACTAGACTAATTGCCTCCTACGCTAACAGAATAACCAAACTATAAACCGCGCTATCTGCAAAACTGAAAAAATTCTTTATAATGTTTTGCTTCATTTTTTTCTTATATGTCAAATATATGTTTTTCTTTTTGATCACTAACAACATTGTAAGGTTCTATATGTAAAATGTTTTGACTTTTATGACGATGAAGACAATTCATCAATCGTAAAATTCATCATTGTTACAACCATTGTTTGGTTATTACGAATTCAATTATTTGAAAAGAGTACTATAGTTACCGCATTCAACAACAAAAAATTGCCTTTTATATACACCAAACAAAATCAATTTAAATACATTTACATTTTTTAATTATTATATATATAATAATATAAAATATATTTAATATTTAACGGACTTACGTAGATTCAACATTTAAAATATTTTTAGCAACACATTAATTTCGATAAACTAATTCTCATCGATTATAATTCAGAATATTGGCGGTTCTACGAATGTTCCCGAACAATTTCAAAACGAGGGAATTTTCATACTTATTACTGACGGACGCGAGACATCGGGACAAGTTAGACTACCAGATGCCATGAACATTATGATTAAAGCCGGTATAAAGGTAACATCCATTTCCTTTGGGGAGGAAACGATGGACATGCTTGAAGAATTGGCCACGAAAACTGGGGGAAAATATTTGGCTGCGGCGACGTCAAACTCCTATCTGGATCTTTTAGACAAATTAATTACTTCTATAAATTTGCAAAGCCCCAAAAGCGAAGAAATTGTTAAGGTAGATATGTAAATTTAATGTTTTATCAGCAGATAGCCATGTACTTATACAATATAGTGCTTTAATCACAGTAATCATGTGGCTTGCAATCAGAATTTACTGTGAAAAATCTTTTTTAATGATACGTTGTAAAAAGAATATACGTGATTCTAAATTTCAATGTAAGAACACTATTCATTACATATCAAATTACTTTAGAATATCAAATTATCAAAAAATATTTATTCGATGTAATAATAAGCTATTGTGCTATTATCAGTATTAATTAACGCTAATATGATTTTATTTCAGTTGAATAATAATATACATACTCACACTTATACCCACATACATAACAATGTGAGTAGTATCGGAAGGGTCGATTCTGGATCACCACATGACTTTTGAACCCCTCATCATATTTTGTTCAAAGTCAGAAAAAGTATAAATAGAAAAACTAATGTAGCTAACATTTGTTCCACTTCCAACATGCGAGCTCGGTACGCTGCCAACACACGGCAATGCCCACTTTGGAGCTGCGCTATTATCATCTTAGTGCGCCGGGGTAAGCCCGCCGATCGTGGCGTGACTACAAACACGAGGCGAGTTCATCCATGGGAAGACCTAGGGTCAACAACAGCCATTTTAATAAGGAACCTCAAAGCTCTGAAAGATACCAGGCATGGTCTTGCGACCCATCATAATTCCGCGGGCCGATAGCAGCCTCCCGCACCTCCCTGTCCGCAGCTTCATTACCATGAATACCGCAGTGACTAGAGATCCACTGGAAGACCACCGTGTCATCTACCCGCATCAAAGAAGATCTAATTGAACCCATATTTGAGTTAAAGCGAGACGCCTTGCTGTTCAAAGCATCCAAATCAAACAGATCAAATAACGACGACCCCACCCTTCAGTCCAAAGTCATCTCAACGCCAATCCCAAGGCGCACACCTCCGTCTAAAAGGACGAAGTGAACTCGCATCTCTCAACCGCCGGGTTGCCACTATGGTCAAATTTTCATTTGACTAACTCGTAACTACCGTAGCACTACCTCCGCGCCGTACACCACTCTTAGCCAATTCATCCGTATAAACGTGAAATCAAACTGTCCAAGGGAACTAATAGTATCACACGCGTCTTCCAAACGGACAGCTTCAGAATCACTACAATAGCTGCCTCCCTCAATGAGAGGTTGACACTCCAATCCACAGGGGGGAACTCAATGCGTGGTCAGGCTATTAATCTAATACTGTCGCAGGTTCCATTAGCTATCTTGCGTAAGCTATTGCGGGCCACAAATGGGTGGCGAACCACGTGCTCTGAGATTATCCTGCTAGGGTTCAAGCTCGCGAGCCTCAAAGACTTTTCCAGTGCTGTGGCCGTTTCACAACGGACGACGGTATAAAACGAAGAAAAGCCAGCCTCCAAGCAAATGGCATCGACTGGAGCCGTAGAGTATGTACCGGTAATGAGTCTCAGGTACTTATTCTGCGCCAAGTCAAGCCCCTCTACTGCGGAGTTAGATAAACAAAATAGCAATCTCGCCCAACAGTACTTGGCAGTGCTCAAGAAAAGAGTGTGATACACCCGCCAAAGCAGCTGACCATTCCAACCCTACTCCCGGCAACTTAGCGCCCTCAAGACGCGGTTCTTCCTCACCATCTGTACAGCTACTCTATCCGCCTGAGGGCGGAAGGCAAGCATCCGAGCGTACATTGCGCCCAAAAAAACAGACTATGGTCCTCAACTTCGACTTCAATAATTCACCTACTGTCATGGGTGTCAGGGATGAAGAAACTTACCTCGCACTTATTCAGATTGAGGGTCAGTTTCTTCTCCCGACTGCGCCTAAGGACTTCCCGCATGTTGAACCATACTTAAAACGTGCAGTACAATCAAAGCATCCCGGCAAAGCAGTATCACACCTCCTCGGAGTGCCTAATGGGCGAAAGACTACAACAAGTATAAGCGTGCATGTGTACGTGCATATGTGTTAGTGTGTAATTGTTATACAATTTCAATTATACAAACTGGTGATGGTGGACGAAAACTACCAGTATATATGCTAATGAGAAAAGGCAAATGTGTTGCGCTACCGTCTATCTGCTTGATGCCGGATGCTATACTGCTAGAAAGTGAATGGATCTATGACGATGATGAGCATTGACACTGGCATTTTTATGCATACTTTCGTACTATGTCTACTGCTGTATAATTTTGAAATAAATATAATTATAAATTGCATTCTATCTTATTAATCATACGAGCTTCAATTATTCCACTTATTCAATTATTACTCCTTTCCGTCTACGACGCTCGGGTGCGTATCCTTGTTTCTCCAGTGCGTCATATTATTTACGTCTTTAGTAGTGAATATTTAAATACAGTGGTGACTGTGTAGGTTACACAATATAGCATTACAGTGCGATTAGGTACCAGTGCAACTACTCTGCAACTAATCAGATTATAGAAGAATTTTCCTTCAAAATCATTGATTGATTCTAAGCAGGTTAGATATATAATTTATAGTTTATTGTAACACGTTATTTGCACGCTGTTGATTTTTTTGAAAGTTGTTTAAAAAATATCTGAACTATATACAATACAATATTTTTATTTCTTGATATTGTTGTGCACAAATAACAATGGCAGAACCAGAGAGACCACACAGAGTGAAGATAACGTGTTCGTCGATACAGTTTTGATGAAAATATTGGTGATATCAGTGATATGTTTAAACTGATGAGGAAGAAGGTGATGATTTTATTGACCTTGGTCTATCTTAAGTTGAAGAAGAGATGGACGTAGCTGATTCGGATTATAACATTATGAATGGTGGCACACCCTCTGCCCTACGATGCTATTCCTGTATATGTTGGTAACAACCCGAGTAGTTTCAAAGATTTTATATCAATGTATTTATCTGATGAACTGATTGAAATGTTTGTACGTTGGACAAATAGTCGTGTCCTTTTAGCCTAAGCAGAATTATATTTAGAAGTTAAAGACGGAATATTATAGGTGAATGTAACTTTACAGGAAAAAAGGTTTTTTTGAGTCTGACCTTCTCTATGTATATCGTAAAAAAGCCCCCGCTTACATCATACTGGGAAAAGAAACATTTGCTAAAAACTTAATATTTCCCTAAGTGCATGGTAAGGGATAGATATTGGGTCATTTTACGCTATATCCGTTTTTCGGATCCGCATGATGTTGTAACTGAGAACAGAAATTCACGAATATCAGGAATATTAGACTTCGCAAATACTGTTTGTTTGTTTCTTTAAAGTATGTTCCTCACCAGAGCCTTAGTTTCAATAAAACTCTCCTTTTACACAAAGGTCACCTGAACTTGTGAATTTCAAGCCGCACTAAAAGAGCTCGATTCGGAATAAAGACATATGTATATGTTATGTGACAGATATGCATACATGCTACAAAACTTTGTATATTATGCAGCAAATACTAATATGGAGTGCAATGTTCCAGGCGATAATGAGTTGTCAATGAGTGAAAAAGTTGTAGTAATTCTGCTTTCTAAGGCGCAGTTTTCGATAATTGGTATAATAGCACGCATTTAGCTGAGTATTTGTGGAATCAAAATACTGGTTTGAGAGAAACTATTCGTTGGAACACAGGTGTTCCGCAGGAACTACAGCGCATAAACTTGAAGAAATATGGACAGGCCTATATGCGAAAGCGACCTCTTCTTGTCGTCAAATTTAGTGACAAAAAGGTAGTCTACCTGCTAAGTACTGTGGATAAAACATGTGAAATTCCAAAGGACCAAATCCCGCCTGGTTACTAGCGAATTCAATATTTCAAACCGAATGCGATCAACAATTATAACATCGAAATGGGAGTTGTCGACCTCACTGACCAAATTATTGCTGCATGCAAGTGTGTCAGAAATTCTTCGATATGGTTAAACAACATAGGAATCCACTCCTGTCAACTACTACTGCTAAATGCCTTCCTGCGGTACAAAACCGTGATATGCTAGGTGCACTTTTCTTTAATTCCTAAAGAGAGTAATTGTTCATTTCACTGGTGTTGAGTATTCTCTAGTCCGTGGGAGACAGGAACGATTACAGGATCACAAAGTACAAAAAATATATAATTTAAATTTAACTATTTAATTAAATGAAAAATGACGGGTCAGTGGAACGAATCGAAGAATAGGTCCAAAAAATTCAAGAAGATTCCTTTTGTCACCTACAATTCAACTCTACGGGAGAGTATCAAACGACATTTTGGTATATTTTCGAAAACAGAGTGCGTAATGTATTGTAATCAATTAATATTTCACTTCAAGATGATTGTGATAATGATGATGATATTGACTCATCTAATAATAAAATGCATCTAATATATTATAGTATATTTTCATCTAAAACTATATATAATGAAGTACTACTCTGGGTCCATATTAGTCCAAATATTTGGGTTCATTTAATCAGAATTCTCATTGAAACCACCCTTATCATACAATATATAAACATAATGCATCACGTTGGAAATTCAATAATTGTAATTGAATAATCGATTACTATCATTAGACAACATTTTTTAGTAACACACCCTCCAAATCATTAATCCACTCATTTTCAATATCAGTAAAATACTAAATGAAACCAAATACTTAGACGTGGACAAAAAACATTTGTTTAATTTATACATAATATATGTAATTATTTATTTAATAACAAAGATGATCAAACATTTACTCATGAAAATAAAAATGTTATACGGTTAATGTTTAATTATTCTAAATAGTTTTATGTTAAAAATGATTCATTCCACTTCAAACTTTTATAACAACAGTGTTTTATATAGTAGTCAAAAATAATAATAAGTTAACAAACCTTACATCATAATCATCTCATTTTTCAAACTCACCTTTTTGACTGAAGACTTAGCAGAAGTAGTGTGCTCCTCTTTACTATTTTCGAAAGCGCACTCGGGCTCACTCTTGAGAAATCGAGCTGGTAGAACTTGAATATGATACTGCGTTTGTAGGGCCTATCACCGTGCTGGCCCTTGTAGAGGTTGGTTGCATGAATTACCAATTGATATTGACCGAATCCATACTCGAAGGTACCGAGCACTTTTTCCGATCCCATTTGTAAGCGCTGAAGTCCTGAGTAGGTTTAAACCATATAGTGTTCTGTAATTTAAAGGTTGATCGAACAGCAAGGGGTACGTCCGATGTTGAGTTGAGTGCATTGTTAA